>JAVANC010000024.1:3917500-3969159 GCA_033319125.1 Parnassius glacialis | reverse complement strand
CATTCTTTCAAAAGTCTTGTCAAATCGCATTACTTAGAACACTATTATATATTATTTTCGTACTCTTTTGATTTAATCTATAATATCATATAAAATATCATTTTCACTTACCTTTATTTATATGTATTCTCATATTAATATTTTTTATACGCTACACTCTATTTCTCAAAGAATACCAGCGTAAAATAGCAGCATACCGTTGCTGTGTTTCGTATGGTGAGTGTAGAGAACCCGAGACCCTTTTTTACTGGAAACGAGGCATTCCATCTTAGTCCTCACGGGTGACAACGCAAGCTGCATTTTGATTCTGATGACTGTGTACTGGTTTGTCACCCTTATTCTATAAAAAAAATAACTATTGTTTGCGTCAGTTCTCTACGCAAAGGTTGTCTGGACGAGATCACTTTCAGAGTGATAAGAGCGCCTGTAGTACATATCATACTTTAGATTTAGCTTTACGCGTTATTCTGTATATTGGTGTTCAATAAAGATTAAATAAATATAATATAAATTTTTTTTTATATATATAGCTGCAGCGGGGCTCTACCACATGTAAAGTTAATACGCTTCGCCAACACCATACAGCAATATATTAAGAATACTTTTAAATTCGCATCTCCTTAATAGAATTGATTTTCATTCATATTTAAAATAGGATGAAACTCCATTTATATGGAGCACGCTCGAAAAAATAGTAGTTCTTATGGTAAGGTTATGGATATGGATAAGATGGATTTTCTATTTCCGTCACCACACGGCAGATGTCCACTGCTTTTTCGCTTTTTATTAAAAGCTTATATGGAAGAAATCAATAATATTAAATATCAAACCTTAATATATATAATTCTTCTGTATGTGTGTTTGTGAACTCCTTCTAAACGGCTGGACCGATTTTGATGATATATTTTATATGTGTTTGAGTGGGTCTCTAAATGATTTAGATTTACAAATGGTATATGACCCTGTTGTTGAGCTCCAGAAATTACCCGTGTGAAACTAGGACGGATGTTAGTATATAAAAAAAATAATTAATAAATATTGTCGATAAGACCTATTGCATGTTATTGGTATGAATTGAAACTTTATCTATCTACTTATCTATTTATTGGTCTTTCTAGGAACATATCTATAGTAAATTTTAGAAAACCCTGTAAATACAAAATCAAACACGGTATCTCGGCTTTATAAATTTGGCACTTAATCTCGCAGATGTATGCCAACATTCACGCATGACTTTAGCGAATTCATAATACATTATTATAAAGGCACTTCATAAAGCTAAGTTGATAAAGTTAGTTGTCTTTAAACAAAGCAATCTCTATATATATATATTGTTAAAAGCGTTAACGTGTATATATATACAAAACTTCGTCACTTTTTATGAGCCCTTATGACTTCAATGTGAACGTAATTAATGGTTGTTGTTTTGTGCAGGAAAGAACAAAGAGAATCGTGAAGCAAGTTTTAAGTAATAATATATGATCTCAGGTTTTATTGAGATGTATGTATAAGCTGTAGCAATACTAGGCTACTCTGTGAAATTATCATTACCCATGATTTTTTCTTCTTTTATATATATTATGGAACAAGTAATTAATAGGGCAGTTTGAAAAATGTTCAATTTGGGAAGGCAATATCATAACTACTAAAACAATTAAACTGATAGGGCTTTTCGAATAAAGCCCGTGTTTTAAAGGGCAGTGTATTAAAAAGATAGGTTAGATTTCTTTGATGTCACATATTTAGCAATTAAACACAATGAGAATAAATATTTTCATCACAGGTATATAACGTGTTATTGCTCAACTCTTTACAATCGCTAAATAGAAATTTTTTAATGTTTATCAGCTTCAACGATTGTAGAAAGGCAAGTTGGCCACGCTCAAAGTTATTACATTTGTATACTCATTTTGGAAGGTGAGGTAGCTTGCTTTGAGCCTCAAGTGATCGTACATGATCGCAGAGTACAATAGAATTTTTCTAAGCCTTGACTTGTTTTTGTCTTCTGTTTCTCCATTTCAAGAAATGTATGATTTACAGTTTACTTAATGCTTATGTTTATAGTTAAATAAGTACTTATTTTTTTTATAGGAGAGGGGGCAAACGAGCATGCGGCTCACCTGATGGTAAGTGACTACCGCCGCCCATGAACAACTGCAACACCAGGGGAACCAGCGGAATTGCAGGTGCGTTGCCGGTCTTTGTATTTTGTATAATATTTGAATAAGTGAATGAATTGGCTTATTCGTCACATTAATACCATTGTACACTAGATATTAAAAATAGCAGATAAAAAAGTTTTTTTTATAGGATAAGGGTGACAAACAAGCACACAGTCCACCTGATGGTAAGTGGTTGCTGCGGCCCATAGACATCTACATCTATCCTCTATTACAAATCAAAATGCAGATGCGTTTTCACCCGTGAGGACTAGGATGGAATGCCTCATTTCCAGTAAAAAGGGCCTCCGGCCACCTGCACTCACCAAGCGAAACGCAGAGGTAAATCTCTACTTGACGCTGGTATTCTGAGTTCGTGGTACCACTCCGGTTCGAGCCCAGCCCATCCGTGCGACAGCAAAAGCTGCCGCGTGGCTCTACCACTATTAAATATAGATAAACATATTGAAGCAATGAAAAGGCTGCGGAATCAGCATAAACAGAGTGATAATTTAAATGACTTTTGTCACAAACCACAGCCCGGCGCTGCTATTTTTTCGGTGCCTCATATTTGCGAGCAGATGTCGGACATGTTATTATCTAAAAATAACAATAAATAAATAAGTGATTAAAATAAGTATATTACATTAAGTGAGTAATAATGACAGATATATGATAATGACTGAAGAAAAGTGCGCCAATTTAAAAAAAATATATTGATGTAAATTTGAAAACTGTGACTTCGACTTTTATTTATTTTCTAGGATCAGCATCTTAAAATGCATAGAACTTTTATAAATATATATAAGTAAAGAGGTATCATACATGTACCTTATCAATTGTAGGTAACCACGGCTTAAAATTAAACTGTGTTTGTAATTATGTTGTGTTTAATTCAAAGTAGCTGGTACCGGGCGCGTCCCTGCCTCAGAAAAAATAATTGTCAATATATCGTTTTAAATTTGGAAGAGTTGTATTGTTTATTTAATAATAATAATACATTCATTGAAGTTGAGTGATGTATAACTTTCAAATAAATGTGTTGGTACAATACGCGCGCCATCTTTTGTAAGTTAATTGTACTATGCCTTTAACCTTCTTACAAGTGCAAGCATCTTGTGAAATCAAAAATTTGAGATTCGGTATATCAATAGCAGCAGAATGTTTATTGTAAAGAACTTCGAACAATGATGGTGAAATTCTCGCGATACGCGATACACAATACCTTCATAAACTCTGTAGAGTCCAACAGTGGCGTAGCGTGCCTTCGAGGGGCCCTGTATCAAAATTTGTTGGGGGGCCCCAATGAAGAGTAAAGATTTCATAAAAGGAACAAAAACGCTTGCATTGATTCAAATTATTATATATTGATTTTAAGTTATTCATCATCATCGTTACAGCCCTTCATAAGTCCAAGGAATGAAAAAAACGAATAAAGGAATAAAAAACATATACATAAAAATGGTCTTCAGTTCTCTATGTACACATAAATTATCGTCAATTATCACGACAACGGCAAAAGTACTAATTCCACTAGTTCATCATCATCATCATCATCATAACAGCCCTTCATAAGTCCATTAAAGAGCATAGGCCTCACCCAAGGAATGCCACAAAGCACGGTCCTGAACCACCTGCATCCATCGACTTCCTGCATGTCTTACCAGGTCGTCACTCCATATAGTGGGGGGACGCCCTACACTTCATCCGCCGGTACGAGGCCGCCACTCGAGAACCTTTTTCCCTATCGGTTGCCGGTTCTTCGAGCTATATGTCCGGCCCATGGCCACTTCAGCTTACTAATTCGTTGGGCCATGTCGGTGACTCTGGTTCTACTGCGCATATCCTCATTTCTAAGTTTATCACGCAGAGAAACTCCGAGCATAGCCCTCTCCATAGCTCGCTGAGCAACCTTGAGCTTCCTCATCCGGCCAGCAGTGAAGGACCACGTCTCAGTTCCGTATGTCATCACTGGCAACACGCACTGGTTGCACAATTCGTTTTCAAGTTTTGAGGTATACCTGACTAGAAGATGTGCCGTTATTTCCCGAACGCTACCCAGTCGAGTCGAATCCCTCGATTGACCTCTCGGTCGAAGTTGGACTTACTTAGTCGGACTATTTGTCCCAGGTAAACATAAACGTCAACAACTTCGAGCTTAGAGCTACCAACAACTACCGACATAGGTGTGACATGGACATTAAACATGATCTTTGTTTTGTCCATGTTCATCTTAAGACCTATCCGTTGGGAAAAACTATTGAGGTCATTAAGCATAGTGCTTAGGTCCTCCAGCGATTCTGCCATAAGGACTATATCGTCGGCAAATCGAAGGTGAGTGATGTACTCGCCATTGATGTTAACACCGTATCCTTACCAGTCCAGAAGCTTGAAAACGTCTTCCAATGCAGCGGTGAAGAGTATCGGGGATATAACGTCACCCTGTCTTGCACCTCTCTGCAATTGGATAGGTTTCGTACTCTGGTTCTGTACTCGGATAGCCATCGTAGCCCTACTGTACAAGCACTTCAGCACTTTCGATATACCGACAGTCAACTTGGCATCGCTGAAGGGACTGCAGCACCGCCCGAATTTCGACGTAATTTTGATTGAAAGTCTTTGGGCTTTCTCATAGTCCACATACGCCAGAAATAGTGTAAATTGTACTCCTCGGACTTCTGTACAATTTGCCGAAGGGTATGTATGTGGTATATGGTGCTAAAGCCCTTTTTGGAAACCGCTTGTTCGGGAGTAATGACTCTCGAAAACAGCATGTAGACGCGGCTCAAAAGGGAACTCGGTCTGTAGTTCTTCAAGAGAGCGTTGTCACCTTTCCGGAGTAGTGCCACCATGGAGGACGGAATTAAAGAGCTTCTGAAGGACATCAAGTATCGGTTTTCCACCCGCTTTCAGAAGCTCCACTGTAATTCCATCCAGCCTGGGATCTTGCCGTTTTTAAGATGCTGGAGAGCCATTCTAATCTCGCTCAGACTGACGTCCGAGATATCATCGGAATAGTGTCGGATAAGACTCGCTCTTGGATCGTTACTCACACTTACGTGTGGCTCCAACGATGATGTGTACAGCTGCCAATAGAACCTCTCAATCTCACTCAAAACCTCAGGTGTCCCGGAAACGACGCTGCCATACTCGGTCTTCAGCTTCGACAGTTGGCTCTTTCTGGCAGACAGATCTCTTGCAAAGACTTGGGAGCCCTGGTTCTGCTCGATCTTTTCTTTAATACGAGCAGAATTAAAGTTGCACAAGTCCCGCCGCATGCATTTGGAGATCTGTATGTTCAGTTGCCTGTACGCTGTCAAATCTACTGAAGACTGCAGCTATATACCCCGTCTAAAAGCCATTGAGATTAGAGTGTGATCGGAGACTTTTTGTTTCTTCTGCGGCGGGTCTTGCAAAACTTAGCTCAGACCGCATGGACAGTTTCCACGAGCTTGTCATTCATATCGTCCATTGTATTGCAATCTTCTAGGCACTGAAAACGGTTTCGTAGCTCGAGCTGAAAGGTTTCTGGACTTTGGATTAGAGCACGAGAAGGACGGAGCGTTGACTTCATTAGACGTGACTTCTCCAACTTAACGTTTAGGTTCAGTGTGCCTCTCACCATTCGGTGATCGCTGCCGGTTTTCACCCTCGCGATCACTGAGACATCACTGAATAGTTGTCGTCTGGTCGTCATAATAAAGTTAATCTCATTTTTTGTCGAACCGTCGTGGCTCGACCAGGTCCACTTCCTGTGGGGCCGCTTCTGGAAGAAAGAGTTCATCATAAAGAGTCCTTCTTTCTCCATGAAGTTCGCCAGCTGCTGGCCCTTTGGGTTCCGTTGCCCTATTCCGAATTTCCTACTTTCAGCTCACCGTTCTCTCTTGTGCCTAGTTTTGCGTTGAAGTCTCCCATTAACACCGTATAGTGGGGTTTTGGAGGAATGCATTGTTCTAGAGATATCCTCATACATTTCTTCCACCTCCTCATCGGCGTGTACCGAGGTTGATGCGTAAACCTGTATAACCTTCAGCGATTACCGTTCGGTGATTCTGAGTATAAGGTCCGCAACCCTCGTCGCCACACTCCCAATCTTTACAACGTTGTTAACGAGAGACTTGTGGACGATAAATCCGACACCTCCTTGGGACAGATGGTCGCCCTCCTGGTGATAGAACAAATTGCCGGATTCGAGGATTACCGTGACCTCCCCCTCTCTTCAGACTTCGGATAATCCTATGACATTCCAGTGCAACTTGTCTATCTCTTCTTCTAGCTCCAGGACCTTCTCGTCAGTCCTCAGGGTGCGTGCGTTATAAGTTGCCATGTCGAGTCGTCGTAGGTGGCAACAGAACCTCCACCGGAGACTCTTAGCACCCCCTGCCTCGCTGTTACCATGGTCGCCACCTTAGCCAGGAATAGCGGGGCTGCCGGGGACTGGGGGCCATCTCTTCGTTACTTTCATGGGGGTATATTGCCATAGTTGCCACGCTTGGCGAGCGGGTTGGCAAGCGCAGTTTTTTATTGTTGTTTTGCTGTTATCAGAAAGATGCTGCTGCCCATCCTCTGCCTCAGTTTCCGTCTGTCGCCTTTTACGACACCCACGGGAAGATATGGGGTTGTGAGTATTCTTACCCGCCACTACACGGGCTTATGAGTTATTACTTACAATAAATACTCCTAGGAACTAAGCTAGCCAAACAATTTAATTTTCGTGCCTTTTGTTCGGCGAACATAGCTGAAGACGATTTCAGTTTTACTAAATTCTTTACTTCTTTAGAGAATAGTGATAGCCTTTCCTGTCCCATTAGAAGTCCTTGGAGTTTTTGCTTACACACGTTGGGGGCCCCTGTAGCCCGGGGGCCCCGTATCATTGATACGGCTGATACGGCGGTAGCTACGCCCCTGGAGTCCAAGTCCCTAGAGTTCTATCGCAAAGGAATAAATTATTTATCTTCTCTCGAGATAGAAATTTAAAAGATAATGAGGGTAAAATTTTGATAACTTCCGTTAAATAAATATATTTTTCTTAGAAAAAAGTGTTAGAATTTTTAAATAAAAGCGGCATTTTATATTAAGTAATAAATTAAAATTTTCATACTGGAATAGTAATAACAAAATTAAAATGTTTGTTGATCGATCATAAGTAATACATTAAAGATGCTTACAATTGCAAATTGCGTCCTTTATGGCTATTAATTATAATGAAATACTACATTGATGAATTTGTAATACTACAATTGACTGCTTCGTTGGTCTGGTGGTCGTGAACGAGGTTGCGTATCATGATGTCCATAGTTCGAATCCCGGATCGGGCAAAAATCAATTCTTGGGTTTTTCTGTTGAGAAATTCTCAGTTGCAGCCTGGAGTCATGAAGATGGCGATGTTTCATCCCTGTGCCTCACAAAGCACATAAAACCACCTGATCTAATAATCTCTGATCCCCGGTCGTGTCGGAATACCATCCCATCGAACTATGAGAGTGAGGGAATAGAGAGTACACCTGTGCTTGCGCATACACTTGGGCACTATTATTTTGTCTTGAGCTAATGGCTTATCTCGGTTTAGACTAGCCGTTACCGAAATTTGGTCTAGAGCAAATGATTATTAATTTAATATAAAAATTGACAATAATAAAATTAAATTGAGGCGCGGTTGCTCACATGGTTAGCGCTCACTGTAAAATTGACAGTACGCAAGCAAACAGGGTTCGATCGTCGCCGGCACCAATGAAATTGTTAATTGCAATTTTAAGTGCTGATTCACCACGTGCTCGGCGGTGAAGGAAAACATCATGAGGAAACCTGCATGTTTGAGAAATTAAAAGCAATATTTTAAAGACAAGCAAAAATTTCCTTGCCCTAAACACCTCTCAGAAATAAGAGGAGGCCTGTGCCCAGCAGTAGGAACTATATAGGCTGTAACTTTAATAAAATTAATTACAACTGCTTGGGATAAAAGTAAAAACAAAATAAAGTTACGGGTTCCACTCCTGTTCATAAGCCTCCTTTCATTACTGAGAGGGTTTTAGGGTAAAGAAGTGTCCACCGCACTGCCCCTACGATTGTTTTCTGATTTCACGTCTTCAAAATATTGCTTTTAATTTATTATACATACAGGTTTCCTCAAGATGGTTTCCTTCACACCAGAGCACGTGGTTAATTTAAGCAGGAGCTAAGCAATTGCTGTTAATTTCACAGTACACGTGCAACCCATCTTCGATCCCCAACGGCACCAATGAAAAATTTTATTTCAATTTATTTACAATTGGATGCATATGGAATAACAATGACAAACAAACACAGTGTACCTGATGGTAAGTGGATATAGTGACCCATAGACATCTACATCTATCCTCGGTTAAAATTCAAAATGCAGATGCGTTGTCACCCTTGGTGACTAAGATAGTATGCCTCATTTCCAGTAAAAAAGGTCTCCGATTCTCTCAACATACGAAACAACAGCATTTACGAGTATCTACTATTTTACGCTGGTATCTGTAAGAGAGTGGTTCTTTCCCAGTTGAGGCGATCCATCTTTGGTACAACCACAGTATAGCTCTAACACGTAAAAACTGAAATGAAAAAGGCAGCACTACGTTTACCGGGCCATTTAGTTTGCTAATAAAAACGTTGGCATCCTTAGATATAAGAGTTCGCGAAAGTTTAACAAAGCACGTATATATTGGTATATCGTTACGGAGTTTGGTTTCTGTTACGAACTTTCCCAAATAATAATTTCCTATCACGTTTCCTGGGTTACTACTAAAGGATATGCTGAATTTATTTGAATACAAATCACATTCTTTACATAATAAACATTTCGATATGTACCTATTGGAAAGGTTTATGTATATATACATACATAGTCGTACGTGGCTCTACCCATGTTGCAACAATATTGTGGTTATAGCAAGAATGGGTCGGATCTACCGGGGAACGATCATGCTCTCATATAGTACCATCATAAAATAGCAGTCTAATGCTGCTGTTTCGTATGATGAATGTAGAGAATACCAGCGATCCTTAATACTGAAAACGAGGCATTCCATCTTAGGCCTCAGGTGTGAAAAAGCATCTGCATTTTTTGTTGTTAATCGAGGATAGATGTCTACGGGTGTTGCCCATTCATTACGATCAGGTGAACTGTATGCGCTTTTGTCATCCATCCATCCATCTAAAAAAATGTATAGAAGGGAAAATACTTTTTTTAAATATTAATGTTAGATAAAAATTTAATATAATTTCAATAAGTACCGACAATGGCCTGAAACTGTTAATAATGGCTCAGAGCAGCAAAACTATTTCTTCAAAATTAAAATATTAATTTGAATTCTTTTATTAGATCTTATATAAGATTATTATTAGGATCATTTCATTTGTGTGCCATCTACTACTTTATGTTTACATGTTTTAAGGTCTGGTAAATTTTATATTTGATATGAAAATATTGGCAATACTAGACGTTCATGGGTTACAATGCAACTTTCTTTCTTTGATGCATTTTCTTTGTACAGTCCATACGTATAAAGTATAGGATAAGTAATGGCGGATCATCGAGAACGTATCGTCACTACCAATAGCAAAAACCCGCTAATAACGGTATATCAGTATAATTGCTTAATTTTAATGGGAAAATAATTGTATACGCAAGTAGATATATTAATTTTAAAATAACATTTATAACTAGCAACCGCTCTGGCTTTGTCTGGGTGAAATCTATTAATGTGGATTTATTTAGAGTAAAAATATTCATTAAAGTCTATTCAAAGACATTTTTATCAATAATTCTATATTAATAAAACATTTAAAATTTTTGGGATAAAATTGAGTCTAGATCACTCCTGTTATCTCTATCTATTTGTTTCGTTAAGTTTTATTACAATCAGTTCAGCCATTCCGAAGATTATTAGCTCGGACAGACATACAGAAACGAAAATTTAAAAAATGTCTCAACGGCATGCAAATACTTTTTACAAAAATATTAACAAACAAAATCAACAATGGTTATAAAGATAATTCTCAGATCGCGTCTAGCTTACAAATCAGTGAAACCGGATAAAAGTTTTACCTGTAGTTTATGGCATTTTGCTATTATGGATTTCAATAAACTAGTTGGAATAAAGCTAGGACGTACGAAAAACGCCTATATATAGCGACACTGTGCAAACGAGTACCGAATACCTTTATCCGCACGTGTAGTAAGTCATTTTGTATTTTCTGTCGAACTATAGCTTCTTTTGTATGGAGACAGTTTGTGGTATTATGCTTGTTCTAAGTAATCTAAGATAGGAATTGTCTAATAATTCGAAAAAAATACTATTTCTTTAAATTAATTTGTAACATGTATTTTTCAGGTTTTTATCATACACTATATGTTTACACGTCCCAAATAGTATTGTGGATTTATATGGGAGAGGACTATGTTCAGCAGTAGACTTATAAATATATAATGGTTTTAGCATGAATGGGTTGGCTCGTTTGGGAAAGTGCCATGCTATTGCAGAATACCGCCAGTAAAAACGTGGTAGAGCCAAGCTGCCGCTATAGTAGTATAGTTGTAGCACTAATGGGTCGGCTCGATAAATGGTTCAGCAATTCCAAAGATTATCCTGGACAGACAAATATTTTTAAAATTGTTGTTAATGACTTAACAGCACGCAAATAACCTCCTTGAGATCATTAAAAACTAGTTATTTCAATATTAGAAACACTTTAAATCAAATTATATGTACAGATGATACTAAAATAACTTACTAAAATCGTGTATTGAACGTGACACTGACACTGGCAATAATAGGACGGCTGAGTGGGTCCTTGAAGAATCCAAGATAAATCACGTTTGCAGAATAAATGTAATTGCGAAGACGTTGGTAGACAAATGATCGTGTTTAGACATCACACTATTGTTTACTATAGAAAACTAAATTAGCAGATATACATATTTTTTATTTATATACATTTTAAGTTTAAAAACATTAGTAAGTTACCTCTTAGGTTTAGTTAAATACAACTAAGTACAGCCAATCGCAGTTGGTTAAACTTAGATGGGTTCGGTCGACGTGGCTCTTGGGCTACCCTAGAGGCAACTCTTACCCTACTGTAAATGACATGTCTTAATATATGCTGACGCATTTTTTAATTAATATAGCAAGTCATAGTTAGTTTTAAAGTCGAGCTAATTTTATAATTTTGATAACTTAGATAATTAAATAACTAGTTGCTTGGTAAGTTTTAAGAGATTAGAATGGCTCTTCAGTACCTTAAAAATGGCGAAAGGGATGGCATTACCTTTGTTCTCTAGTTGTAGATCCATCGTTGTGAGCACGGTATCCCACGACCTTATTTGGGGGCCGAATCCGCGCCTGATCGATGACAGGTATATGCATAGTCATGAATAAATTACGTGTAATTCTATTTATTGTAGGTAAAAGAGAAGATGTTTAGGTATAACACATGTACATTATTTTTATTATTTATACTCTAATAGAAAATATTTGGTGGTTTCCTACTCTCTTGACAATAAAATAAGGCATGCAAATTGTTCCAATTAGAACACTACGTAAACCTACCGTTTGTACATAAAATATATTAGTCCAAGAAAGTTTTAATTAATGGAAGAGACCATAAAATAGATTTATTGAAGAAACGTGAGTATAATGGTGACAATACGCTTATGCTTATATTGAATAGGGTTGCCAGGACAAACTTTCAAAGTTTACGGTTCCTAAGAATTTGTTGAATTGATAACAGAATTATAATGATATTACTTTCTTACTACCTATATTATAACATAAAGGTTTTAAACTAGAAAATTTATGAAAATCTATTAAGTTTAAAACACCTAAATATTTTTATTGATTATAAAAAAAATTGCAATTAGTACACACATCAAACAGCGTAAAGCACACAGGATTAATTGCTGTGCTTAAGTTCGCTATGCTCCAAAAAAGTATACCTATTTATAGAATTATGCGATCTTTGCCATCCAAAGAACTTATAGTAACATTTTTATTATGTGTTTACTTTAAATTCTATCAGTTCAGCGTATAGTAGTAATAACTTTTAAGTTTTAAATTAAATTTAACCTTTATTTGTCACCTTTACTTGTTCAGTATAGAATGCGCTAATGTGATGCACGGAGGGACAACGTTTTGTTAAAATTCAATTTCGCTCCCCATTTAATTTGTGTATATGTATCCTTGTGCAATTTTTGTTTGTAAACTCACACGACACAGGAGAAAATCCTAGTCTGGGGGTAACGTTTTTAAAATAATGATAAAATAATATATATATATATATATATATATATATATATATATATATATATATATATATATATATATATATATATATATTAAAGTGTTATGCAACTTACATTTCATTGTACACTAATTCTCCATTCTGCTTTGATATTCTGCATTCATGTTTTGCATCACTTTATACTATTTTTTTCATTCTGTTTTTGATTCTCTGCATTTATATTTTGCATCACCTTTATTTATATAGGATCCTGTAACGTTTTTACACAATAACATATCATTTTACTGCGTATTTTCACACTATTTAGTACTTTTAAACTAGCTGTCAACGAAGTCTTACCTTTTTTTTGGTCTTTTATTGAATTCTCTGTAACTCTACAATTTCAGGCTTAGTGTACGTTGTCGTGCATTAGTTTTTCCTGTGTGATTTTTATCTCGTTTCTTACTTAAATGTAATAGTTTCTTAATAACAGTCTTAAAACTAAAAATTCCTCAATTTGACAACCATTGTTTTTGTGGTTGTTATGGTAACTTTTATTTAAATTCTTCTCTGATATGATGTTCTTTCTACATAAATACTTTTTGGCTGTAGGTCATTTACAATAAATTTCGTTTTAATTTAAATAATTTCTCGTTCTCTCTAAAAAGGTATAAAAGCCAAACAATTGGAGAATACAGGACAGTCTCGCTTCAGTTCTCAAACGAGAAACATCTACTAAAGGCCTTATCCCGGGGCCGCTCTGCCCCGGGATCCTGCAAGCCTCCATCTACATCCGGCGCATCCTGAAGTCGTCGGCGCTTCCTGCAAACCAGGCGCCGGGATCCTGCAAGCCTCCATCTACACGTTAAGTCGTCGGTGAATTCTAATTCAAGTGCGGGGCCACACTACTCCGCGCGCTACGACTGCTTGATCCTGGCGCTGAGTGCAGCCTACTGCCCGCGCTACCTTCAGGCGCGCTTCGACTGCTGGCTCCAGGCGCTGCATCTCTACTGCCCGCGCTACCTCTGGGCGCGGCGACTACTTCTCCAAGAACTGAGCGCACCTACCCCAGGCGCTACGTGCGCCGGCTCCGGACGCTGCGTGTGCCCAGTCCAGGCGCTGCGTGCCGTCGCCGCTGAGAAACCTCAAGCTCTGCGTGTGTCGACTTCTACAAAAGCAGCGAGGCTCTAGGGCTCCACTATCATACTAATTCTCCTATTCTCCTATCCCTTTTTTTAATATAATTGTAATCTCATTTCATCCATCACCTTCATATTTCATTTTTTTATAAGATTGTAAATACCTTTTAAAAAATTATAATATATTATTTTCTTGGTCTATTTTGTTGTTTTGCTGTTCTTAGGTTAGGTTCTTTCTCTTTTAATTGTCGCTTCACGACAGTTTGGCGCCCAACGTAAAAGTCCTCTTTCTCTCTTAATTCTTCACCTTTACTGCGCCTTGTCTATTCTCTTTTGATTTAATTGCTTTCCCTTTCGTTCTTAACTCATTATTTATCATTCATTTACACAACCTTTTCATACCTTCAAAATTCTAAAACAAAACTTCTTCTAGTTTTTCAACTTATTTGGATTATATTTAGGCCTACATATAACACTTCACTTACATTCATCACTCTAAGTTACATTCATCACTCTAATATTTTTTATTCTAGATAACTTAGAGGTACGATTTTAAATAATATTTTTATTTCTTAAACTTAACTTTACACGTAATTATAACAATGAAAAGGGTTATTAAGTACGAATTCCTTAACAAGGCCGAACTTGAATACGAAGTGAAGATTAGATGTGAGGAACCAGCTAATACTGTTTTGCTTCTAAAAAAACAAGTTTTACGTTTAGTTGCGAATTCTCACCCTGAAAATATTCTGACTTCTCCAATTCCGATCGAGGATGACTTGTCTCAAATTGATTCTACATTGACCTATCTGGACTGTAAAATTAAAATTTTTTTACAAGGTGAAACCAAATATTTACGACTAATAGAAACTTTTATTAACCATGTTTTTTACAGATTAGAGCGAATAGATACTGACTTATATCCAGACTTTAAAGCTAATTTCGATACTTTGAAGATGAAATTTGACGCTATTGCTAAACAATTCAAATCCTTGACTCCACCTTCAACTGAAAATGACTCTCCATCACTTGACCCTCCTGTTGACCCGACTGTCATGGAACCTCCTCTTGTTTCTCAAACTTCTGTTATGATCCATACCCCGTATCCTTCACTACCACCTCAATCTTTTTCTCCAATTAACGTCTTCAAAGATCTGAAAAGACACACCTTCAATGGTAAAAGCTGTCCAAGATCCTTTCTTCAAAAACTTGAAGAATACTGCTTAGCTCGTGGCTTGTCCAAAGACTTGTTGATTTCTCAAGCGTTCGAAATTTTCACCGACAATGCTCTTCATTGGTTCAGATTTAAATATAATCAGAATCCAAACTTAACTTGGAACGAACTTTCCTCTTTATTAATTAAAGACTTTGTTGGTTTTGACTATGATCATAAACTTCTAGAAGCAATTAGGAATCGAACTCAAGGCCGTGATGAACCTATCGTCATCTATATTTCCATTATGTCTGGAATGTTCTCTCGTCTTTCGAAGAAACTTTCTGAAACAGAACAATTGGAGATTATTTTGAGGAATATTCGCCCATGCTATTCAGTTTTCGTAGCCCTAAAAGACATTGACTCTATCGACTCTCTTCTGGCTACTTGCCAAAATTATGAAAAGTTCCTAGACAGAGACAAACAATTTAAAGAACCAAATGTACAACAAAATCCTCTTATTTCTGAATTCAACTACAAACATTCCACTTCAAGTTCAGTTGACTCTCCAAATTCTTCCAATAACTCACGACCTTCTCCTCCATTAATGAATAAATTCACTTCATCATACAAATACCCTTCTAGACAAATTAATAGTCTCTCTCAAACTAAAGCCCCTCAAGAAAGCTCCTTTTGTGTTCGCTGTCGCAAACAAGGTCATACTTTGAACACTTGTACTCAACCACGATTCGTGATTTGTTTCAAATGTGGTCTTAAAGGTTTTAAAACTGCAGATTGCCCTACTTGTTCTCCCAAACCACATACTAGTTCAAAAAACTAACTGCTGACTTGAAAAGTAACTTAAACTTTGATAAAGACGATTGGACTAGTTGGATTAAAACAATTCAAAACTTCTTTTCTTGTTACAAAATCTCTTCTACACTCTACTCCAAAGAACAAGATCTTAATCGTCCATTCGTTAATGTCAAAATTAACGACTTAACTTTATCTGGTTTACTAGATTCTGGCAGCTCAGTAACTATTCTGGGTAATCATTCTCATTTAGAAATTCTTAAACTGGGCTGTAAACTTTTCAAGTCAGATCTTATTACTGTCTCTACTGCTAATAATCAAAAAGTTAATTCCTTGGGTTATTTTGACTTACCTGTTCATTTTAATAATCAAACTCATTTAATTAAAGCTTATGTTTTCCCTGAAATATTTCCTTCACTAATACTAGGTATTGACTTTTGGAGAAAATTTAATCTTTTACCTAGTGTTTTATCTTCTCTTAACTTTACAGAATCTAAATGCTCTGCTATCGAAACTAAAGATATTAAAGTTTTACCTTATGAGCATTTAACTCCTAACCAAAAGAACATCGCTAACGACATCATCCAACGCTTCAAGACAATTTCTTTTGAGGAAAAAGGTATCCTGGGAAGCACACATTTAATCACCCACAAGATTGATACTGGTGATTCTCTTCCAATCAAACAAAGATGTTATAGACTGTCTCCTGAAAAACAAAAGGCGTTAATTAATGAAGTTGACAAGATGCTGGGATGGAAGGTCATTGAACAATGCGAAAGTCCTTGGTTATCTCCAGTTCTCATCACTCCGAAGAAGAATGGTGAATGGCGTTTCTGTGTTGACAGCAGGAAGCTTAACTCAATAACACGTCGTGATGCTTATAAGTTGCCACTAATAAGCGAAATTTTGGACAACCTGAAGAATGCCAAATACTTATCAAGCATTGACATTGCGAAAGCATTTTGGGAAATTCCCTTGAATCCTGCGGATAAAGATAAAACTGCATTTTATGTACCTGGAAGAGGTATGTTTAGATTCAAAGTAATGCCTTTTGGCCTCACCAACTCACCTGCAACTCTACAAAGATTAATGGATATGCTGTTTACTCCTGAATTTGAGAACAAGGTATTTTGCTATCTGGATGACATTGTTATTATTAGTGAGACTTTTGATGAACACATATCGCTTCTTATGAAAGTTCATGAAAAACTTTCATATGCTAATCTAACTATTAACTTTGAGAAGAGTCAATTCTTCAAGAAAGAACTGAAATACCTTGGTTTTCTAGTGGACGAGTATGGTCTACGTGCGGATCCAGATAAAATAAAAGCTATTTTAGAATATCCTGTACCTACTTGCAGAAAAGAAGTACGAAAATTCCTAGGCCTCTGCAGCTGGTTCAGAAGATTCATTCCAAACTTTAGCACTATTGCCTCTCCACTCAACCAACTAACCTGTTCCGGGAAGAACGCTCCTAAATTTTTATGGAATTCACAAGCTGCAGCTGCTTTCCAGAAACTTAAAGAAGCTTTGGTAACTGCTCCTGTCCTTGCTTGCCCTAACTTCGAACTACCCTTCTCTGTACATTGTGATGCATCAAATTATGGCATAGGAGCAATGCTTACTCAACACCAAGATGATAAAGAAGTCGTGATTGCTTACATGAGTAAAGCACTAAATAAAAATCAACAGAACTACTCAACTACTGAAAGAGAAACATTGGCTGTAATAACTGCATTAGAACATTGGCGATGTTACCTAGACAGTGGTAAAGAATTTACAGTATATACTGATCATGCTGCACTTAAATGGTTTCAGAATTTATCAAACCCATCAGGAAGACTTGCTCGCTGGACTTTACGCTTATCATGATTTAACTTTGTCATAAAACATAAAAAAGGAAAGGATAACGTTGTTCCAGATCAAGAACGTCCTGATACACGAGAAACTTCACCTCAAGGCATACATCCCATTACGATTGAAGAACCACCTGATCGTAGACTTGAACACTACAACAAAATTTTTCTCGGATGCTCCAACAATCCAGACGCATATCCCAACTACACTATCAGGGATAACAAACTTTACCGCTGTATCCATTCTCCCGATCGTCTAAACGATGACTTTATTTGGAAAGAAGTTCCACTACCTCAAGATAGACAGGCTTTTATTGAAGCTAACCATGGTTCCCCTTCAGAACTCCATCTTGGTATCTTCAAAACATTCAAGAAAATATCATTAAAATACTATTGGCCTGGTATGTTTAAGGACATTGCCGAATTAATCTCGACTTGTGAAACCTGCTTAACCTACAAACACCCTAATCATTCTCCCTATGGTCTTATGGGTAAACCCAAACTTTGCTCCAGACCTTTTCAAACTATATCCTTAGATCTTATGGGTCCATTGCCTATGACTCGAAGACGAAATCAGTATATTCTAGTAATTAACTGCAATTTTACTAAATATACTATGATTTTTCCCCTTAAACGTGCTACTTCAGCTAATATTATTAATGTTTTGGAAAATTCAGTTTTTCTAGTTCATGGCATTCCTCAAACTATTATAATGGACAACGCTGTTCAATTTCAGTCGCGAGAATTCCACTCATTTTTAAATTCTTATAATGTTCCTTGTATTTTTCACACAGCTTTATATTGTCCTCAGGTTAATCCTACGGAGAAGTTTAATAGTACAATTATTACAGCTCTAGCATCTCTAGTAGGAGACGATCATAGATCCTGGGACAACCATCTTGCTAAGATTCAGTACGCAATGAACAGCGCTACAAATGTAGCTACTGGTTTTACTCCAAACTTTTTAGTCTTTGGTAGGGAAACAATACCTTGTGGTTCCTTCTATACTCCAACTCAGAACCTCGAGGAATTGGTATTTATGCCTCGTGATATTTACGCGTCTAATGCTGGTCTCCTCTCATCTATATTTCACAAAGTTCAAACTAAACTTCACATAGCTCACGCTAAAAATAGCGCTCGCTATGATCTTCGTCGGTCTTTTAAAGAATTTAATGTAGGAGACACTGTTTGGCGTAAAAACTATGTTTTAAGCGATGCCGGCGCATACTTTAATGCTAAACTTGCCCCTAAGTTCATCAAGTGCAAAGTGATAGCTAAACTGTCACCACTAGTCTATGTGCTTGAAGACCCTAATGGAGTTAGAGGCAAGTGGCACATCAAAGATGTAAAATCATAAATTTTCTTAACTTTTATTTACTATTAATTTGTATATATGTATAAATATCACCATCATTTTCACCTTATTATTTTTATATCTTTTAATTTGTTTGTTTGTTTGATGATCCAGTGTTCTTCAACACATCTTGCTTTAAGACCTCGAAGGTTGGTTGGATTAATCTTCACTTTTTATGTTTGTTTCAGACACATCTCGTTGGTGATGTTGCATAAGTCATAGCGACTAATGCTTGCTTAAGATTAAGTTCTTTATCTTTATCTTCACTTGGGAGCAGCTGACTATTCCCTTAATGTTCTTTAGGAGCGGATGACAACTCCTTAAATAAGCCTGAATGTCCAATCGAAAACACACTTTTAGAGTGGTTTCTCTTCGACTTATTTTTTTTTTCCACGCAGGAGCGGACGACTACTCCTTAAATAAGCCTTAATGTCATTTTAAAAACACACTTTTAGAGTGGTAGTCATTGAATGTGAACTCCACCCTTACCTGAATGCAGATGATGAATGTAAGAGATAGTATATCTGATTTTGACTGGTGATGTCTGTTTCTGCAAAGCTGTGTTTTTATGGTTTATTTTAGAATGTACATGTCAAAATTTTTGCTGAGTCAAAAATTTTCCAGGGTCGGGGGGAAAATGTAGTGTTATGCAACTTACATTTCATTGTACACTAATTCTCCATTCTGCTTTGATATTCTGCATTCATGTTTTGCATCACTTTATACTATTTTTTTCATTCTGTTTTTGATTCTCTGCATTTATATTTTGCATCACCTTTATTTATATAGGATCCTGTAACGTTTTTACACAATAACATATCATTTTACTGCGTATTTTCACACTATTTAGTACTTTTAAACTAGCTGTCAACGAAGTCTTACCTTTTTTTTGGTCTTTTATTGAATTCTCTGTAACTCTACAATTTCAGGCTTAGTGTACGTTTTCGTGCATTAGTTTTTCCTGTGTGATTTTTATCTCGTTTCTTACTTAAATGTAATAGTTTCTTAATAACAGTCCTAAAACTAAAAATTCCTCAATTTGACAACCATTGTTTTTGTGGTTGTTATGGTAACTTTTATTTAAATTCGTCTCTGGTATGATGTTCTTTCTACATAAATACTTTTTGGCTGTAGGTCATTTACAATAAATTTCGTTTTAATTTAAATAATTTCTCGTTCTCTCTAAAAAGGTATAAAAGCCAAACAATTGGAGAATACAGGACAGTCTCGCTTCAGTTCTCAAACGAGAAACATCTACTAAAGGCCTTATCCCGGGGCCGCTCTGCCCCGGGATCCTGCAAGCCTCCATCTACATCCGGCGCATCCTGAAGTCGTCGGTGCTTCCTGCAAACCAGGCGCCGGGATCCTGCAAGCCTCCATCTACACGTTAAGTCGTCGGTGAATTCTAATTCAAGTGCGGGGCCACACTACTCCGCGCGCTACGACTGCTTGATCCTGGCGCTGAGTGCAGCCTACTGCCCGCGCTACCTTCAGGCGCGCTTCGACTGCTGGCTCCAGGCGCTGCGTCTCTACTGCCCGCGCTACCTCTGGGCGCGGCGACTACTTCTCCAAGAACTGAGCGCACCTACCCCAGGCGCTACGTGCGCCGGCTCCGGACGCTGCGTGTGCCCAGTCCAGGCGCTGCGTGCCGTCGCCGCTGAGAAACCTCAAGCTCTGCGTGTGTCGACTTCTACAAAAGCAGCGAGGCTCTAGGGCTCCACTATCATACTAATTCTCCTATTCTCCTATCCCTTTTTTTAATATAATTGTAATCTCATTTCATCCATCACCTTCATATTTCATTTTTTTATAAGATTGTAAATACCTTTTAAAAAATTATAATATATTATTTTCTTGGTCTATTTTGTTGTTTTGCTGTTCTTAGGTTAGGTTCTTTCTCTTTTAATTGTCGCTTCACGACAGTTTGGCGCCCAACGTAAAAGTCCTCTTTCTCTCTTAATTCTTCACCTTTACTGCGCCTTGTCTATTCTCTTTTGATTTAATTGCTTTCCCTTTCGTTCTTAACTCATTATTCATCATTCATTTACACAACCTTTTCATACCTTCAAAATTCTAAAACAAAACTTCTTCTAGTTTTTCAACTTATTTGGATTATATTTAGGCCTACATATAACACTTCACTTACATTCATCACTCTAAGTTACATTCATCACTCTAATATTTTTTATTCTAGATAACTTAGAGGTACGATTTTTAATAATATTTTTATTTCTTAAACTTAACTTTACACGTAATTATAACAATGAAAAGGGTTATAAAGTACGAATTCCTTAACAAGGCCGAACTTGAATACGAAGTGAAGATTAGATGTGAGGAACCAGCTAATACTGTTTTGCTTCTAAAAAAACAAGTTTTACGTTTAGTTGCGAATTCTCACCCTGAAAATATTCTGACTTCTCCAATTCCGATCGAGGATGACTTGTCTCAAATTGATTCTACATTGACCTATCTGGACTGTAAAATTAAAATTTTTTTACAAGGTGAAACCAAATATTTACGACTAATAGAAACTTTTATTAACCATGTTTTTTACAGATTAGAGCGAATAGATACTGACTTATATCCAGACTTTAAAGCTAATTTCGATACTTTGAAGATGAAATTTGACGCTATTGCTAAACAATTCAAATCCTTGACTCCACCTTCAACTGAAAATGACTCTCCATCACTTGACCCTCCTGTTGACCCGACTGTCATGGAACCTCCTCTTGTTTCTCAAACTTCTGTTATGATCCATACCCCGTATCCTTCACTACCACCTCAATCTTTTTCTCCAATTAACGTCTTCAAAGATCTGAAAAGACACACCTTCAATGGTAAAAGCTGTCCAAGATCCTTTCTTCAAAAACTTGAAGAATACTGCTTAGCTCGTGGCTTGTCCAAAGACTTGTTGATTTCTCAAGCGTTCGAAATTTTCACCGACAATGCTCTTCATTGGTTCAGATTTAAATATAATCAGAATCCAAACTTAACTTGGAACGAACTTTCCTCTTTATTAATTAAAGACTTTGTTGGTTTTGACTATGATCATAAACTTCTAGAAGCGATTAGGAATCGAACTCAAGGCCGTGATGAACCTATCGTCATCTATATTTCCATTATGTCTGGAATGTTCTCTCGTCTTTCGAAGAAACTTTCTGAAACAGAACAATTGGAGATTATTTTGAGGAATATTCGCCCATGCTATTCAGTTTTCGTAGCCCTAAAAGACATTGACTCTATCGACTCTCTTCTGGCTACTTGCCAAAATTATGAAAAGTTCCTAGACAGAGACAAACAATTTAAAGAACCAAATGTACAACAAAATCCTCTTATTTCTGAATTCAACTACAAACATTCCACTTCAAGTTCAGTTGACTCTCCAAATTCTTCCAATAACTCACGACCTTCTCCTCCATTAATGAATAAATTCACTTCATCATACAAATACCCTTCTAGACAAATTAATAGTCTCTCTCAAACTAAAGCCCCTCAAGAAAGCTCCTTTTGTGTTCGCTGTCGCAAACAAGGTCATACTTTGAACACTTGTACTCAACCACGATTCGTGATTTGTTTCAAATGTGGTCTTAAAGGTTTTAAAACTGCAGATTGCCCTACTTGTTCTCCCAAACCACATACTAGTTCAAAAAACTAACTGCTGACTTGAAAAGTAACTTAAACTTTGATAAAGACGATTGGACTAGTTGGATTAAAACAATTCAAAACTTCTTTTCTTGTTACAAAATCTCTTCTACACTCTACTCCAAAGAACAAGATCTTAATCGTCCATTCGTTAATGTCAAAATTTACGACTTAACTTTATCTGGTTTACTAGATTCTGGCAGCTCAGTAACTATTCTGGGTAATAATTCTCATTTGGAAATTCTTAAACTGGGCTGTAAACTTTTCAAGTCAGATCTTATTACTGTCTCTACTGCTAATAATCAAAAAGTTAATTCCTTGGGTTATTTTGACTTACCTGTTCATTTTAATAATCAAACTCATTTAATTAAAGCTTATGTTTTCCCTGAAATATTTCCTTCACTAATACTAGGTATTGACTTTTGGAGAAAATTTAATCTTTTACCTAGTGTTTTATCTTCTCTTAACTTTACAGAATCTAAATGCTCTGCTATCGAAACTAAAGATATTAAAGTTTTACCTTATGAGCATTTAACTCCTAACCAAAAGAACATCGCTAACGACATCATCCAACGCTTCAAGACAATTTCTTTTGAGGAAAAAGGTATCCTGGGAAGCACACATTTAATCACCCACAAGATTGATACTGGTGATTCTCTTCCAATCAAACAAAGATGTTATAGACTGTCTCCTGAAAAACAAAAGGCGTTAATTAATGAAGTTGACAAGATGCTGGGATGGAAGGTCATTGAACAATGCGAAAGTCCTTGGTTATCTCCAGTTCTCATCACTCCGAAGAAGAATGGTGAATGGCGTTTCTGTGTTGACAGCAGGAAGCTTAACTCAATAACACGTCGTGATGCTTATAAGTTGCCACTAATAAGCGAAATTTTGGACAACCTGAAGAATGCCAAATACTTATCAAGCATTGACATTGCGAAAGCATTTTGGGAAATTCCCTTGAATCCTGCGGATAAAGATAAAACTGCATTTTATGTACCTGGAAGAGGTATGTTTAGATTCAAAGTAATGCCTTTTGGCCTCACCAACTCACCTGCAACTCTACAAAGATTAATGGATATGCTGTTTACTCCTGAATTTGAGAACAAGGTATTTTGCTATCTGGATGACATTGTTATTATTAGTGAGACTTTTGATGAACACATATCGCTTCTTATGAAAGTTCATGAAAAACTTTCATATGCTAATCTAACTATTAACTTTGAGAAGAGTCAATTCTTCAAGAAAGAACTGAAATACCTTGGTTTTCTAGTGGACGAGTATGGTCTACGTGCGGATCCAGATAAAATAAAAGCTATTTTAGAATATCCTGTACCTACTTGCAGAAAAGAAGTACGAAAATTCATAGGCACCTGCAGCTGGTTCAGAAGATTCATTCCAAACTTTAGCACTATTGCCTCTCCACTCAACCAACTAACCTGTTCCGGGAAGAACGCTCCTAAATTTTTATGGAATTCACAAGCTGCAGCTGCTTTCCAGAAACTTAAAGAAGCTTTGGTAACTGCTCCTGTCCTTGCTTGCCCTAACTTCGAACTACCCTTCTCTGTACATTGTGATGCATCAAATTATGGCATAGGAGCAATGCTTACTCAACACCAAGATGATAAAGAAGTCGTGATTGCTTACATGAGTAAAGCACTAAATAAAAATCAACAGAACTACTCAACTACTGAAAGAGAAACATTGGCTGTAATAACTGCATTAGAACATTGGCGATGTTACCTAGACAGTGGTAAAGAATTTACAGTATATACTGATCATGCTGCACTTAAATGGTTTCAGAATTTATCAAACCCATCAGGAAGACTTGCTCGCTGGACTTTACGCTTATCATGATTTAACTTTGTCATAAAACATAAAAAAGGAAAGGATAACGTTGTTCCAGATCAAGAACGTCCTGATACACGAGAAACTTCACCTCAAGGCATACATCCCATTACGATTGAAGAACCACCTGATCGTAGACTTGAACACTACAATAAAATTTTTCTCGGATGCTCCAACAATCCAGACGCATATCCCAACTACACTATCAGGGATAACAAACTTTACCGCTGTATCCATTCTCCCGATCGTCTAAACGATGACTTTATTTGGAAAGAAGTTCCACTACCTCAAGATAGACAGGCTTTTATTGAAGCTAACCATGGTTCCCCTTCAGAACTCCATCTTGGTATCTTCAAAACATTCAAGAAAATATCATTAAAATACTATTGGCCTGGTATGTTTAAGGACATTGCCGAATTAATCTCGACTTGTGAAACCTGCTTAACCTACAAACACCCTAATCATTCTCCCTATGGTCTTATGGGTAAACCCAAACTTTGCTCCAGACCTTTTCAAACTATATCCTTAGATCTTATGGGTCCATTGCCTATGACTCGAAGACGAAATCAGTATATTCTAGTAATTAACTGCAATTTTACTAAATATACTATGATTTTTCCCCTTAAACGTGCTACTTCAGCTAATATTATTAATGTTTTGGAAAATTCAGTTTTTCTAGTTCATGGCATTCCTCAAACTATTATAATGGACAACGCTGTTCAATTTCAGTCGCGAAAATTCCACTCATTTTTAAATTCTTATAATGTTCCTTGTATTTTTCACACAGCTTTATATTGTCCTCAGGTTAATCCTACGGAGAAGTTTAATAGTACAATTATTACAGCTCTAGCATCTCTAGTAGGAGACGATCATAGATCCTGGGACAACCATCTTGCTAAGATTCAGTACGCAATGAACAGCGCTACAAATGTAGCTACTGGTTTTACTCCAAACTTTTTAGTCTTTGGTAGGGAAACAATACCTTGTGGTTCCTTCTATACTCCAACTCAGAACCTCGAGGAATTGGTATTTATGCCTCGTGATATTTACGCGTCTAATGCTGGTCTCCTCTCATCTATATTTCACAAAGTTCAAACTAAACTTCACATAGCTCACGCTAAAAATAGCGCTCGCTATGATCTTCGTCGGTCTTTTAAAGAATTTAATGTAGGAGACGCTGGTTGGCGTAAAAACTATGTTTTAAGCGATGCCGGCGCATACTTTAATGCTAAACTTGCCCCTAAGTTCATCAAGTGCAAAGTGATAGCTAAACTGTCACCACTAGTCTATGTGCTTGAAGACCCTAATGGAGTTAGAGGCAAGTGGCACATCAAAGATGTAAAATCATAAATTTTCTTAACTTTTATTTACTATTAATTTGTATATATGTATAAATATCACCATCATTTTCACCTTATTATTTTTATTTCTTTTAATTTGTTTGTTTGTTTGATGATCCAGTGTTCTTCAACACATCTTGCTTTAAGACCTCGAAGGTTGGTTGGATTAATCTTCACTTTTTATGTTTGTTTCAGACACATCTCGTTGGTGATGTTGCATAAGTCATAGCGACTAATGCTTGCTTAAGATTAAGTTCTTTATCTTTATCTTCACTTGGGAGCAGCTGACTATTCCCTTAATGTTCTTTATCTTTATCTTCACTTAGGAGTGGATGACAACTCCTTAAATAAGCCTGAATGTCCAATCGAAAACACACTTTTAGAGTGGTTTCTCTTCGACTAATTTATTTTTTTTTCCACGCAGGAGCGGACGACTACTCCTTAAATAAGCCTTAATGTCATTTTGAAAACACACTTTTAGAGTGGTAGTCATTGAATGTGAACTCCACCCTTACCTGAATGCAGATGATGAATGTAAGAGATAGTATATCTGATTTTGACTGGTGATGTCTTTTTCTGCAAAGCTGTGTTTTTATGGTTTATTTTAGAATGTACATGTCAAAATTTTTGCTGAGTCAAAAATTTTCCAGGGTCGGGGGGAAAATGTAGTGTTATGCAACTTACATTTCATTGTACACTAATTCTCCATTCTGCTTTGATATTCTGCATTCATGTTTTGCATCACTTTATACTATTTTTTTTCATTCTGTTTTTGATTCTCTGCATTTATATTTTGCATCACCTTTATTTATATAGGATCCTGTAACGTTTTTACACAATAACATATCATTTTACTGCGTATTTTCACACTATTTAGTACTTTTAAACTAGCTGTCAACGAAGTCTTACCTTTTTTTTGGTCTTTTATTGAATTCTCTGTAACTCTACAATTTCAGGCTTAGTGTACGTTGTCGTGCATTAGTTTTTCCTGTGTGATTTTTATCTCGTTTCTTACTTAAATGTAATAGTTTCTTAATAACAGTCCTAAAACTAAAAATTCCTCAATTTGACAACCATTGTTTTTGTGGTTGTTATGGTAACTTTTATTTAAATTCGTCTCTGGTATGATGTTCTTTCTACATAAATACTTTTTGGCTGTAGGTCATTTACAATAAATTTCGTTTTAATTTAAATAATTTCTCGTTCTCTCTAAAAAGGTATAAAAGCCAAACAATTGGAGAATACAGGACAGTCTCGCTTCAGTTCTCAAACGAGAAACATCTACTAAAGGCCTTACCCCGGGGCCGCTCTGCCCCGGGATCCTGCAAGCCTCCATCTACATCCGGCGCATCCTGAAGTCGTCGGCGCTTCCTGCAAACCAGGCGCCGGGATCCTGCAAGCCTCCATCTACACGTTAAGTCGTCGGTGAATTCTAATTCAAGTGCGGGGCCACACTACTCCGTGCGCTACGACTGCTTGATCCAGGCGCTGAGTGCAGCCTACTGCCCGCGCTACCTTCAGGCGCGCTTCGACTGCTGGCTCCAGGCGCTGCGTCCCTACTGCCCGCGCTACCTCTGGGCGCGGCGACTACTTCTCCAAGAACTGAGCGCACCTACCCCAGGCGCTACGTGCGCCGGCTCCGGACGCTGCGTGTGCCCAGTCCAGGCGCTGCGTGCCGTCGCCGCTGAGAAACCTCAAGCTCTGCGTGTGTCGACTTCTATAAAAGCAGCGAGGCTCTAGGGCTCCACTATCATACTAATTCTCCTATTCTCCTATCCCTTTTTTTAATATAATTGTAATCTCATTTCATCCATCACCTTCATATTTCATTTTTTTATAAGATTGTAAATACCTTTTAAAAAATTATAATATATTATTTTCTTGGTCTATTTTGTTATTTTGCTGTTCTTAGGTTAGGTTCTTTCTCTTTTAATTGTCGCTTCACAACAATATATATAAGAAAATCGTTTCGTAAGTATAAAACTTTATTTTTATAGAAGCAACTGTGCCATACGAGTACACAGTCCACCTGATAGTAAGTGGATACTGTGGCCCATAGTAAGCTACACTATTCATGATTAAGAATCAAAATTACCATAATTTGTCATCTTTGAGTAGGGTTGCCAGCTTTCATAATTAAAGTTAAACTTAAAAAGTTACAGCCTCTATACATCCGATCCATAAATTAAAATGATGTGTTATACCTAGTTTGAAGAGCACCTCCCGTCCTCCCACAATTGCGTGCACTATGTTCATCACCACTTATCCCAGTACCACTATTGCTAACACCACAACATTAGGAAAGATGGTGGTAGGTCGATGGTTTGTCTTTCCAAGTGTAGTGGTATTGCTCTTAAACTTCAATGTAGTAGCCTTAATTAATATAGAATTTTTGAGACTCTTCTCATCATCATTGCAGACCTTCACAAGTCCATTACTGGACATAGTCCTCTCCCACAATACTATTTGAGACGTGTAAAAATATAATGTACGATAAAAACATTAAAAAAAAACATTCCTATTACAGTATCTTTCAAATTAATTAAAAATATAGTTTTTTTGCCGAATTCTTAGACAATTCCTATCTTAGATGACTTAAAACGAGTATAATACCACAAACTGTCTCCATATGAAAGAAGCAATAGTTCATAGTTAGTTCTCGTTGAGTTTGTTTGTTAATACTTTTGTATAAAATATTTGCATGCCATTGAGACATTTTTTAAATTTTCGTTTCTCTGTCTGTCTGCCCGAGCTAATAATAGTGAGTGATAACAGAAATGATCTAGACTAAATTTTACCCAAAAGTTTTAAAAATCTTGTTAAAATAGTAATATTGATTAAATGAAACAAATAATCTTGAATAGAATCAGTCGGTATTTATCTAATATACAATATTATCAGTAAAATAAATATTATATTACGCATACGCCCATTAAAAGGGCCCCGAGTTCCCGGCGCCCTTTTAATGGGGCAGGGGTGCGAAGAATCTCCGGGAGGAAAACCGGCGACGAGGTTCGCCACCCGTCACGTCCTGTCTCCTGGAGGGGCGAAAAGTGGATTACAGAGGCCCGTCTGGCTACGCTGAATGTATGTGGAGCAATGAATGATAAGATGGATGAAATATGCGAAATGATGAATGATAGAAGAATAGATGTGTTATGTGTGAATGAGACGAAACGAAAGGGAAGAGATGTCACTGCACATGGCACGTATACCGCTTATTGGTCTGGTGTAGATGAGACCGAGCGGGCATGCCAGGGAGTCGGTGTCATCCTTTCAGAAAGAATGGGTCAATGTGTGAAAGAGTATGAATGTGTAAGCCCAAGGTTGCTGTGGATACGAATGAAAGTGGGCTTAAAGAAGTTGTTTGTGCTTGGGGTGTATGCCCCAGATATGTCTAAGCCCACTTATATCCGAGAGCAGTTTTGGGACATGGTAAGGCTGGTGTTAACGAAATGCAAGGAAAATGAAAGTATTATTATGTTAAGAGATTTTAATGGAAGGGTTGGAGTGAAGAGGTCTGGTTATGAAAGGATATTAGGAGCGTTTGGCGATGAAAGAATAAATGAGAATGGTGAAAACCTCCTCACCATATGTGTGGAAAAGAATATTTTTGTGGCGAACACTTTCTTTCGCCATAAGAGGATTCACATGTATACATGGGAAAGAAGGGATGATAGAAGCATGATAGATTTAATAGTTGTGGATGGAAGAATGAGGAGCGCAGTGGTAGATACAAGGGTTTACCAGGGGTCCAACGTAGGGACGGATCATTACTTGGTCTTATGCCGAATTGATGGTCTGTTCAAGCGTTGGCGCCATCGGACATCTGTGTCTACTACTGCGTTACAGCGTATAAGAATAGAAAGGCTACAAGATGAAGATGTGAAAGAGAAGTATAAATGCAGACTGAGGGAAAATATAAGTGTGTTGAATGAATTTTGTATGAATGATTTAGACTTGAAGAATGTATGGAATAATGTTAAGAAAGTTTTGGTGGATACAGCCACCGAAGTATGTGGTGTAAGTAAGAGAACAAATGAAAGGAAAAGTAATACGTTGTGGTGGGATGATGAGGTACGGATGGAAGTTGAAGCAAAGAAGAGGGCATGGCTAGATTTACTAGCAACCAAAGCTGGTAATTCTGGCGGTATGAATGATGAGATTGAAAGAAAAAAGGCAGGCTTTAAACGTATAAATAAGAGAGTAAAAGAAGTTGTTGAAAGAAAAAAGCAAGAAAGGATAGATAAGAATGATAGAAGAATATCTGATAACTTCCAGGCAAATATTAAAATGTTCTGGAAGCTCGTAAGAACTGCCAGGGGGAATCCAAAACAGCCTAGAATGAATGCTATACGAGACGAGAATGGTTGCATGCTGAATGATGAAGTTTCGAATTTAAAGAGATGGAAGGAATACTTTGAAAGCGTGTTTAAGAATGAAGAGTCGTCTGAAGTAAGTGAAATAGAAATTCCGGAAGAAGTGGAGATAGGTAGAGAGATAAGTGTAGATGAAATAGTGAAAACAATGAAAAGCATGAAAGCAGGTAAGGCAGCCGGATATGATAGAGTATCACTCGAAATGCTAAGGGCTGGAGAGGGGTTGGTTGCAGGCCTGCTGTACACCTTGTTTAATTTATGTTGGGAACTGAAGCGGGTACCGGAAGACTGGTTCAAAGCCGTTATAGTCCCAATATATAAGGGAAAGGGGTCGCAGCAGGACTGTTATAACTACCGTGGTATCAGCTTGCTTAGCATTGTGGGTAAACTGTATGCTAAGGTGTTAAGTGAAAGAGTTATGGAAGAAACTGATTGAAAAATTTGGGATGTGCAAGCTGGATTTAGAAAGGGGATGGGGTGTACGGATCAAGTCTTTTCCATGCGCATGATTGCGGAGAAATTTTTGGCCAAAAACCAGAAAGTTTTTTGTGCGTTCATGGACTTGGAAAAGGCTTATGACAGAGTGGACAGGAACGTGTTATGGCAAACACTGACCTCATCTGGGTTGAGCGCTGGCCTGATACGGGCATTGAAGTCTCTATATAGGGATTCTAGTGCCTGTGTCAGGATCAACGGGGCCTACTCGAACTGGTTTGGCATCCATAAAGGTGTCAGACAGGGCTGTGTGGCTTCCCCATGGCTGTTCAACCTATTTATGGACAGTTGTCTGGAAAATTTGAAAGTAGAAGAATGCGGGTTAAGAATGGGTGAGTTAACCGTCAAATGCCTTTTGTACGCCGATGATCAAGTCATACTTGCGTCTTCGGCAGCCGAGTTGCAAATGATGGTTACATTAATGAACAGGACATTAAAAGAAAAGGGAATGAAAGTGAACGCAAGTAAGACGAAAGTTTTGGTTTTTGAAAGAGAAGAAAGTAAAACGATATGTGATATAAGAATAGAAGGGGAGTTGGTAGAGCAAGTAGATGAGTTTGTGTATTTGGGATGTGTGTTTAGCAAGGATGGTAGATATGATAAGGATATAGAACGACAAGTGAATGCAGGAAATAGAGTGAATGGGGCTCTACACTCTTTAGTGGAAAGTCAGAATGTGTTCAAAAAGGCACGTATGGCAATTCACAATGCTGTGTTAGTGCCTACTTTAATGTATGGTAGTGAAAGTTGGGTGTGGCAGAAGAAGCACGAGGGTAGAATAAATGCTGTAGAAATGCGGGCATTAAGGAGTATGTTAGGGATGAATCTGAAGGACAGAGTGAGAAATTGTTTAATAAAAGAAGAGTGTGGTTTGCAAGATGATGTTGTGACCAGGACTAAGAAAGGAATGCTTCGGTGGTTTGGTCATGTAGAAAGAATGAATGAGGAAAGAGTGACAAAGCAAATTTATGTTGCAGAGGTGACCGGCAGAGTCGGGAAGGGTCGCCCTAGGCGAAAGTTTATCGACCAAATTGGCGATATATTGAAAATGGGCCAAATCAATAGTACCTTTAACCGACGAGCGTGTATGCGTAGGTATATGGATGTGGAGGAAGCGAGAGAAGTCTGTCAGGATCGTGCCAAATGGAAGTCCATAGTCTCTGCCTACCCCTCTGGGTGACAGGCGTGAGTGTTTATGTATGTATGTATGTATATTACGCATACAATAAGCAATATTACAAATTAAACAATCATGTTTGGTTCTGTTTTCTATTCATTTTAGTAGCGTAAAAAAATGGAAATTAGTATCTATTAAATGAAACTTCGTATAGTTTTGCTTACACTGTACACTGAGTGACGTGATAATTGTTGTTGCCCTTGAGGAAGATGACTACGCCCGCTGTAATACAGTGTACTAGTACGGAGGGCAGAACATACATACTTTTCTGTAACGATATTAATCGTATTCATAACTCGCAATGTATTTTTGTTTACCTCATTTAAATGTGGATCTGTATTAGCTTTCCACTTAAAAATGTAACGTTATGATGAGGTGGTAAGATCTAAGTCTTTACTTTATTATTAGATGTTATTTGTAAATTGTTGATAAAGAAATAAATAAATCTTTAATGATTATTCATAATCTAAATAAAACCACATTAATAGATCCCACCCAGACGAAGCCAGAGCGGTTCGCTATTTATAAATGTTATTTTAAAATTAATGTATCTACTTGCGTATCCAATAATTTTCAAATATTTTGACCGTTAAAAGAAAATTTCCAATTAACCAAATAATAAAACGTTATAACGATATACCGTTATTAGCGGGCTTTCGATATTGTTACTGTACATGTTGACGGTACAATATCGATGAGCCACTATTTATAATTCCATTCTTTATCCGTACGGATAATACAAAGCAAATGTTTACAAAGATAGAAAATTGCATTGTAACCAATGAATACCTTGTATTGCTAACATTTTCATGTCAAAAATTACTATATTATTGAAATTATATTACATTTTTATATATTTCTGTTTGTTAAAATTAATAATATTAAGCTATCTAATATTGATATTTTAAAAAAAATATGCGTGAGTGTCACGGAACACTCGGTTGAAACGAAGTTCCTTTCGTAGTATATTATTATTGATAAACGTATTATATTATTGATTAACAAATATAAATAAATGAATCACTAGCGTCTATTAAAATGAAGCTTCATTCAAAATAATACCTATTTGTTTCATGGCAAGATATACAAAAAAAAGTGCGAGGGTGATAGATATATTAATTCTCGCTCGCACTATAGAAAGGGGGTTGTGACGAAAATATCTTACACTTTTTCTCACCTAGCTCCCATCCGCCAAATACGTACCGTGCGATAAGGAACATCGTTCCAATAAGTAGTTTCCCTTCCATACATTTTTTGAGAAGGATGGATGGATGGATGACAAAAGAGCATAGAGTTCACCTGATAGTAAATGAATGGACAACACCCATAGACATTCATCTTCGATTAACAACAAAAAATGCAGATGCTTTTTCTCCCCTGAGGCCTAAGATGGAATGCCTCGTTTTCAGTATGTCTCCGGTATTCTCTACATTTACCATGCAAAACAGTAGCATTAGATTGCTTTTTTATGATGGTACAATGTGAAAGCTTGGTCGTTCCCCGGTAGATCCGACGCATTCTTGCTATAACCATAATATTGTTGCAACATGGATAGAGCCACGTATGTATGTATACACAAACCTTTCCATTAGGTACATATCGAAATATTTATTATGTAAAGAATGTGATTTGTATTCAAATAAATTTAGCATATCCTTTAGTAGTAACCCAGCAAACGTGATAAGAAATTATTATTCGGCAACATTCGTAACACAAACCAAATTCCGTAACGATATACCAATATATTCTTGCTTTGTTAAACTTTCCCGACCTCGTATATTTAGGGCTGCCTCTCCCAATATTTTATTAGCAAACAAAATGGCCTGATGAACTTAGTGCTGCCCTATTCATTTTATTTTTTACGTGGTACAGCTATATTGTGGTTGAACCACGAATGGGTAGCCTTGAACGGGAAAGGACCATCCCCTCACAGATACCGGCGTAAATAGCAGCTTAATGCTGCTGTGTTTCTTATGGTGAATGTAGAAAACCGGAGACCCTTTTTACTGGAAATTAGGCAATCTATCTTAGTTCTCAGTGGTGACAACGCATCTGCATTTTTATTCTTAACCGAGGATGGATATAGATGTCTATGGGCCACAGTATCCACTTACCATCATGTAGACTGTGTGTTCGTTTGTCACCTTTATTCTGTAAGAAAAATTTCTTTATAAATATCTGCTAGTAAATAAATTGATATTAATAATTTAATTAGTGCCGGCGGGAACCTGAGTTGCTCGCATACTGTAAAATTTTTAACGATTGTGTGGCACGCGCTCACCCGTGAAAGAAAACAACGTGAGAAAACCTTCGTGTCTGAGAAATTAAAAGAAATATTTCGAAGATGTGAAGTCAGTCAACATGCATTGGGGTAACGCGGTGGTCATTTATTTGCCTTAAAAACCTCTCAATAAATGAAGGAGGCCTGTGCCCAAGAGTGGAAAGTATATAAGCTTTACTTTGATTTAACTTTTATGACAATAAATTGTAGATCATATAGTACACAATAAATAAGCATACTGTTAACATATATATTGTATTACTTATGATCAACAAACAAATTAATTATTAATATTTCAGTGCGGGTAAATCAATTTATTGGACGTTATACAGGTTGGGCCAAAAATGTTTGCAAATAGCAACACTAGATTATTTTGAAAAACCGTTCGAGCGAGGGGCGCGCGGGTGGCGGGAAACTGCGTCACTTCATGCAATTTTAGTCAAGATGGAGCGCTTCACGGGACAACAGCGTGCTTTTTGTGTAAAAAAAATTTACAAAACAAGGATTCCTACGTTACTGTACGACGCCTGTTTAGAATTAAATATGGATTACGCCGTATAAGTGAGTGTCCAAGTGTTAATTTGATCAAAGCTTGGGTCGAGAAGTTCGAGCAAACGGGATCAACAACGAATATTAAACAAACAGGGCGGCCACGTTCAAGAAGAAGTGATGAGAACATTCGAGAGGTCGAAATATCCGTACGGAACGATCCAGAATCATCTACGCGTAAGCGTTCGGCGGCTCTGGCAATACCAAGAACTAGTCTACGGCGGATTTTGCATCTGGACCTTAAAACTACACCCATATAAGCTTCAAATTGTACAGGAGATGAAACCAAATGATTACATTCAACGTAAGGTAATGGCTGACACTATGCTGGAGCGATTCTCAAGCCTTGAGAATGTATTGTTTACGGACGAGGCCCATTTTCTCATCAATGGGCACGTGAATAAGCACAATTGTCGATATTGGAGCAGGGACAACCCTCGCCTTAAACACCAAAAGCCACTTCATTCACCTAAAACGACAGTATGGGCTGCCATATCAGCAAAGGGCATAATTGGTCCGTATTTCTTTGAAAATAATCAAGGAAATAATGTAACTGTGAATTCAATGGAATACGTCCAGATGTTGCAAGACCTTTTGACGCCGCAGTTGCATGAATTTTAAGGGTACAACAACAGGACCTGGATGCATTAAGATGGAGCAACATGCCATACGTCAAATGTGAGTTTACTGGTAGTCAAAGAAATGTTTCCGAACAAATTGATTTCTCGTAGTTTCCCTTGGCCTCCCAGAAGCCCGGACCTTACACCATGCGATTTTTTCTTGTGGAGATACCTGAAAAGTCGAGTGTACCTTAATAAACCGACGACAATATCCCAATTAAAACAAAACATCCACGAGGAGATAGCCGCGATCCCCCGCAGCATGTGTCAGCGAGTTTTCCAAAGTTTGCGTAGTCGATTTCAGGAGTGCCAACAACGAGACGGCGCACATTTGGACGACGTCATTTTTATAAAATAAATTTCATTAAATGATTATGACGATAAATAAATTATCAACAAAATAACATTTGTAGTTTTATTTCTATTCGTGTTTCAAAAGTGCAATAATTTTTGCCCCAGCCTTTAGTATGATTTTAAAGTTATTTATTGAAAAGTTTAAAATTAACATACTTAATTCTTCTAAGAAAAAAAATAATGAAAGTTATCGTATTTAACCCGCATTATCTTTTGAATATCTGCCTCGAGACCAGGTCATGTATGATTTTACGATAAAATTTTGGGGATCTGGTCTCTGAAAAGTCTAAGAAGGTATTGACACGATACTTTCATCATAATCGTTCGAAGTTCTTCACAACAGACATCTGCTGTTATAGATTAACCGGATCTCAAAAAAACTATTATATATACCCTGTCACTTCATGGCTACCAACAGCAAAAAGTTAACATTACTTTTCTATTGGTATGATACACTTTGAGGTATTGTTCCGTTATTTTATTACTAGCTATTGCATTTATTGCTTCTGAGTATCTTAGAGAATAATTATCTATCACACGTCAGAATTCTGTCTTAAATTTCTTCATTTCCTATTACCTATTCAACAAAATCTTTAACACCTGTTTTTTTTTAAATACATCAGGTAATTTATAATACATATAGTAATAAAATTAGTCAATTATCACAGACTTCATACTTCCCCGAGTGTTGGTGTTTCACATGGCTTTGGAAAGTCTGCATTCTGTGATCGTATCCTAAATTTATATTCATATCCTATATAATAAAATAGTTTTATTCAATGTATAGCGTTCTCTTAAATATAAGAAATCTATAATACTGTATTATTCAGTAGGGTTGGCAACCCTAGTTTTATCATAATATATAAAAAATATTCAACCTACCTTTATAAAGTTCCTTACGTAAACTACACATAATATACATCCATCATTCAATAACAGACTTGGTTATTTTTGAAATTTTCCTCCATGTTTGAAATAAACAAATAAATATAAACATACAGCATAAACCTATAACAGCATAATCAGTCCTTCAGCCGCTAATCTCCCTGACGTAACGTTCAAAGGTAGCATCCTAAGGATCTGAGTCTCCTCCAATATTTGAATTTTCGGCTTGTACGTCATTTATGCTCTCGATCAAACTGTTTAGCGGATCGTAGGGCATGTTCTCTACATCTAATCCTGGTATAAACATCTATAAAAAACATAAATTACAAAACTGTAACGATTCATTTAGGTTGCACCTAACGCACGAACCTCACCGCTCTCCATACCTACACTTTGACACTTAATATTATCTTTGTGCAAAAATATCTAAATAAAATAATTGTTTCCTAGCATAAAGTGATAATTCTTCTTTGCAAAAGTTTACTGTAATAGCTCCAAATACATAAAATTGAAAAAATGAGAATCTTTAATGTGCACTTGTTTAAATTCAGACCTAAAAATCCGTTTATACTACCTGTTGAATTCAAATCGTTATTGTACTTTATAGAAACAAGTTTGGATTAAGATATATATACCAAATTGAAGGAAAATAATTTTGTTATTCATAAACTTACCTTGAAATACGTAAGTACAACATTGAACCACAACTTTTTAACAATATGAGAGACAAGGTCACTTTCCCAGTTCGTGAACACTTATGAGACAGAAGGCACAAACGTAACCACCAATATGTTGCACCTTACCTACGAAATATGTCTAACTTCACTTTGATGCTTTTGCTTGTTCCTTGTGCCCGTTCAGGGACTACTCATTTAAGCTATAACGTAGACTTCCAATGCAAGCAATAATAAGCTATGTGCCTTAGAGTCAATTTGTCCGGTGGTTACAGTCGCCACACAAATTTCGCTTCTGCTCTATAAAGGGTTAATCACTTGCATAATAGCATATATAAAAGATAGCTTAGTGTTGATACAGCTTAAACATTGTATGAAAGTCATGACTTTGTTTCACAAATAAAACTGTTCTTAAAAATATATATCTTAAAATGTTCCTAAGCAATTCACTCATGTGAGTTTTTTCTAATTTCTAATGAAATGTATAAATTAATAAACTTTCTGTAGTAAAACTTGAGATCGCTTAATTAGTATGATTTAAAATTTTCTTCATGATTCTCTTTGTTCTTACCGACATAAAACATAAACCATTATTTCCGTTCGCATTAAAGTCATAAGGGCTCATAAAAAGTGACGAAGTTTTGTTAACGCTTTTAACAATATATTTAAAGATTGATTTGTATAAAGACAACTAACTTTAACAACTAAGCTTTGTGAAGTGCCTTTACGACGGTTTATAAGGACTTCGCAAAATTCATGCGTGTAAGTTGGTATACATCCGCGAGAATAAGTGCCAACATTACAAAGCCAAGATACCAAGTTCGATTTTCTATTTAGAGGCTTTTCTATATGTAATCTGGATCTGTAGAAAGATAGATAGATACACACTTAACACTTTAGTGCACACCAATAATAAGTTTATTATTATTTATTATTACATATTATAGGCTTCGCACGGGTTATTCCTAGATCTCGACACGTACGCCACCCACCGGGTCCAATTGTGAACCTAATTCATCCATTCCTAATTCGTTCACCCACTTAAACACATAAAACATTTCATCAAAATCAGTCTAGCCGTTTATGAGGAGATCAATGACAAAAGCACCTACAAGAGAATCATTTGCCGTATGTATGGTATAAGGGAATCTACCCTACCTAAGGAAAGATACGAGAGACTTCGTTAAAGAACTGCTCGAATGCCATCACACTATTTTTCATAACATTTATATCATACAAAGATACGACAAGATAGATTTTATTCGTGGTAGAGCCATGCTGCAGCTATATTAATAGTATAGTTGTAGCACGAAAGGTTCGGCTCGACCGGCGAAGGACCACTCTCTCACAGAATACCATTGTAAAATAGCTACTTAAAGCTTCTGTGTTTCGTATGGTGAGTGTAGAGAACCGGAGACTCTTTTTACTGGATACGAGACATTCCATCTTAGTCCTCACGGGTGACATCGCATCTGCATTTTAATTCGCAAACGTGGATAGATGTAGATGTCTATGGGCCACAGCAACCACCTACCATCAGGTGGACTGTGTGCTCGTTTGTCACCCTTATACTATAAAAAAATGTGAATCTTTTAATACTGGAATCACCAATCGGGCTACCAGGCATGACAGTATCTAGTTTAATTTTACTTCTAGTTTTTTTTTTTCTAGAAATCGAGTCCAACTTACGCTGGATTCGGTGAAGACATAATGGTTCAGTGAAGAAATGAAACTAGTGCTGTCAGTATTTTATATTACACGGGGTTTAAATTTGAAGAATTTGAATCTGGAAATTTGAAATTGGAATTAAATTAGTAAACTTTGTGTAAATACCCCGACACCAAAAAATTTAAGAAAGTATTTGAGCGCCATTAAGTCCAAAAATTTATTTCTCTGTTTTCTCCCAGGGTAAAGCAGCAGTTTCTTGCTGGTTCTTCCCAGGACGGAGGTTTTTTTTTTCGAACCAGTGGTAAAGTAAAAAATGACTTTCAATAAGAATTACACATGTGATCTATATTGAATAAAAAATGATTCTATTCTATTCTATTCTATTCTATTCTAAAAGATACCAGATAATTTTTTTTCAACGATTTAATCTATTTCTACCATTACCATGTTTATATGTTTTTTTCCCATAAATTAATTATTTTAAAACCTTCCTAAATTACTAAAATTGCCCAGTTATCACGCCCTTATTAGATATCCCAGAAATTAACAAGAATATAAAAAAATATACTTACACTAATATTACACATTGAATAATTGGGTGATTTACAGCACCCAGTTGCAGTCCTCCGTGCCTATGGGTGAAAACATAAAAAAAAAGAAATAAATATAGACGCTACTACCATCGTACTTATATAGTTCTTAAAAAAATCGGTCCAGTTTGTAGGAAGAAACAGAGGAAAACGGAAACATGATTTCGCAAATTCTTCATAAGTATAATAATCAATCAAAGTGGCAGTTGTCTCTTTCGGTAGTCTAGTTCGCTCTTTCGGGCACAGCGCGACAGCAATAGCTCGTTTAAAACCTATTCTTCAAATTTCTTGTGGTCCGGATATCATCTTAAATTTACAAACTTTGTTCTTGTTGAAAAATGAAAGTATATGATGACTACGGTAAATCCTTTTTACGATGGTAAAGGTCTACGCGAAGTAAAGAACTGTTGCTGACTTATCTGAACCAGTGGTGAAGTAAAAAATTACTTTCAATATGAATTACATACGTGGGATCGATATTGAATTAAAATGACTTTTATTTACATATTTCATTTTATTTTTATATCAATAAAAGGTTTTATTGGATTTTTTTAAAAGTAAACAGTTTATCAAAACTAATAAATTTTAGGCTGGTTTGTATGCCGTTTGAGTATTCTCATAAACCCCCAAGCTGCTCGTTGAAGTTTGACGATAATAGTTTAAATAGATTTTTAACTCATTGTGCATAGATCCTAGATTATAAGACGTCAACATAAATAACATATAGCAGTTGGGAGCTATCAATAACTTGTGACTAAATTATACGTGACATTAATTTACACTTGGTAGAGCTGTGCTGCAGGTATATAGTTGTAACACGAATGGGACCACGATCTCACAGAATTCTATCACGCTCTCATTACATGAACATGAAACATGAAAGATATTTTATTTATCACGTTTATTATGATTTATAAAATCATAAATAACTTTTATTAAAAAGTAAAAAGTAAAAAAGCAGAGTTCAAAAAATTCAAAAGAATAAATAATTTGACATTCCGAAGACAGTTCTAAGATATGGTGTGAAAAAGAAACGGCTTCAGAATGTGATATGATTTATTCCTTTTAGCCGACTTCAAAAATGGAAGAGGTTAACAATTTAACTGTATGTTTCCTTTCTTTTATAGTTCTTTCGTTGGCTTTTTCATTAAAAGTATTTTTTTTATTCTCTTGAGTGGGTTAAGGAATATCACAAACTCAATGTTGTGTGAATAGTTACATCAATAATTAAAATATTAAAAATTTTGTACAACCGACTTCTATATAAATTATTAAGAACAACTTAAAACTATTGGTCAAAACTTAATCAAATTTATAAGAGACCACATGAGAAGCACCAGCTTTCAAATAAATAATTTAAAATTAAAAATTTTGTACAGCCGACTTCAATATAAGTTTTTAGGAATAATTCAAAAACTATTAGTCTGGCCTTAATCAAATTCATATGGGACCACAAGAAAAGTACCTACCAGCTTTCAAATAAAAAAATAATCATTGTAATCGGTTCACCCAGTAAAAAGTTATGAGGTAACAACATAAATAAACATGCAGTCGAATTGAGTACCGTCTCCTTTTTGGAAGTCGGCAGAAAAGGAATCATCGAAATCGGTTCACCCTGAAAAAAAGTTATGAGGTAACACACGTTAAAACGTATAGTCTAATTAAAATTAAATTAAATTAAAATTATAAGTGGTAGAGCCATGCTGCAGCTATATTGTGGTTGTAGCACGAATGGGTCGGCTCGACCGGGGAAGGACCACGCTCTCACAGAATACCAACGTAAAATAGCAGCTTAACGCTGCTGTGTTACGTATGGTGAGTGTAGAGAACCGGAGACCCTATTTACTGAAAACGAGGCATTCAATCTTAGTCCTCACGGGTGACAACGCATCTGCATTTTAATTCGTAATCGAGGATAGATGTAGATGTATATGGGCCACAGGAACCACTTACCATCAGATGGACTATGTCCTCGTTTGTCACCTTTATTCTATAAAAAAATTGAGTAACGGCTCCTTTTAGAAGTCGGTAGAAAACTCCATTCCTTATTTTTCCACCCTTAATGTTAGAATTTATTCTCCAAATTTACATGAAACTCGAAGTATTAGCTATTTAAGGCTAGTTAATAAGAGTTATCAAAATATGTTCACAACAGATGAAGATATAGCGTGAATTCCATACAAAAAACCATACAGACAAATTTTAAATCTCCGCCTTTTTTAAATCGGTTAAGAACTTACGATTCGCGACATCTACACAGATAATTTTATATCACTTTACAGTCCGGTTGTTTGTGTTTTAATTATAACTAGCGTTCCGCCCGGCTTCGCAACTACCAGGTCCAATTGTGAATCTAAACAGACCAGGTACAACACACAAAATATTATCAAAATCGGTCGAGTCATTTTCGAGTGATTGCACGAGACTAATACATGCAATCGATTTTTATGTTTCAATTATAATTTAATAGTTTATTTACCTTAATGAAATAATTTTTCTTATGAAACATAAACATTTACATATCCTATGCAGAGTTTAGGTACACACTTTTAGCCAGGTTTCAGCAATAAAGCCGTTAAAGCGAGACTGTAATATTGTGTAAGTTAATTCAGCGGTTTTCTAGGGTAATAAAATGCTCCTAAGCAAACCTATATTTTGTATCACAGTGGATAAAGGTTAAACATTAACGGCTTTACTTCGGACCTTAACGGCTCAGTGGCCATTATTTCTTCGGCCGCCGCCGGTACCCCGACCCTTGAAGGTGTCAGGAGGGGTCAGGGGTGCGTAGCACCACGGTTCGGGGAGTTCGTCGTTGTGGGGGTGTACTTCTCCCCGAACCGATCTCTCGCCGAGCTCCATAACTCTCTTGCAGAGCTGAGAGCAGTCGTCGTCGGAAGCTATCCCCTCCCCGTACTTGTCCTCGGGGACTTCAATGCCAAGAACTTGGCTTGGGGTTCTCGTCGTACAGATGTGCGGGGTAGGATGGTGGAAGACTGGGCTCTGGAGACAGGCCTGGTCGTCCTAAATCGGGGTTCTGTCCCCACGTGTGTGCGGATGCGGGGCGAGTCGGTGGTGGACATTTCGTTCGCTAGCCCCGCTCTGTCGCCGCGTGCCATTGACTGGCGAGTCATGGAGGGGGTGGAGACCTACTCCGACCACCGGTACATCCGGTTTGACGTCTCCACCCAGCCCTCGAGCGCGCCAGTCCAACAGGCCCCGAGTGGTCCGCGTTGGGCGCTGAAGCAGCTGGACCGGGAGCTCCTCCTGGAAGCCTCGATCGTGCAGGCCTGGGTGTCATCACCGGATAGGCCTGCCGACGTCAATGATGAGGCAGAATGGTTCCAGGAGGCCATGTCCGAGATATGTGACGTGGCAATGCCCCGCGTCCGGCCAGGAAGCGCCCGGCGTCAGGTGTATTGGTGGTCGCGTGAGCTGACGTGTCTGCGCGAGGCTTGTGTCGCCGCGCGGCACCTGTACGCCAGGCATCGCAGGCTCCGCATTCGTCCACCGAATGCGGCAACCATTGAGGCGGAGCTGTACGAGGGATACAGAGCGGCGAAGACCGCCCTCCGGGAGGCTGTCATGCGGGCCCGGGATCGGGCCCATGAGGAGATGCTGGAGACTCTCGACAGAGATCCGTGGGGGCGCCCTTACAAGATGGTGCAGGATAAACTCCGCACCTGGGCCCCCCCGCTGACGCAGAGTCTCCGGCCTCAGCTCGTGGAGGACGTGGTGAGCGCTCTGTTCCCTGCGCGAGGGGAACATCCGCCCCCGCCTATGGCTCCGCCACCTGCGGTGCCGGAAGCGGACCACCAGGACGACGACGACGACATCCCGGAAGGGACCGGGGTAGACCTGAGAGTGGCGGTACGTAGGCTCAAGGCCAGGAATACCGCCCCAGGACCCGATGGCTTGCCTGGCAAAGCCTGGGTCCTGGCCTCGGAGGCTCTCGGGCCCCGACTGGAGGGGCTCCTAAGCGCATGCTTGGAGAGAGGCCAATTCCCGCTTCGTTGGAAGACGGGGAAGCTGGTCCTCATTTGGAAGCCGGGGCGCCCTGCGGACTCTCCGTCCGCATACCGGCCCGTGGTGCTGCTCGACGAGGTGGGCAAGCTCTTTGAAAGAGTCATTGCAAACCGCCTCGCCGAGCACCTTGCGGGGACGGGGCCGGATCTTGCGGAACACCAGTTTGGTTTCCGCAAGAGGCGCTCTACGGTGGACGCCATCATGCGCGTGAGAGCCCTCACGACGGGAGATGCAGTGGCCAGAGGGGGGGTTGTTTTGGCGGTGTCTCTCGACATCGCCAACGCCTTCAACTCTATGCCCTGGAGCTGCATTAGGGAGGCACTCCGGTATCACCGGGTGCCGACCTATCTCCGTCGTATAGTCGTGGAGTATCTGACGGACAGGGCCGTCATCTACCCCGGTCGCAACGGTGAGTGGAACCGGCGAGAAATGTCGTGCGGTGTCCCACAGGGTTCGGTTCTGGGGCCGCCCCTGTGGAACATCGGTTACGACTGGGTGCTGCGCGCCGACCTCTCTACCGGCGTCAGCGTAGTTTGCTACGCTGACGACACGCTGGTACTGGCACAGGGGGGGTCGTACGAGGCGGCGGCGGAAAATATGACACGCGGGGTTGCGATAGTCGTTGAGAGGATCCGGCAGCTGGGTCTTGAGGTGGCTCTGCACAAGTCCGAGGCCATGCACTTCCATGGTCCTCGGAACAGGCCACCACCGGGATCCTCAGTGATGGTAGGAGGGGTATCCGTCGGCGTTGAGTTGACGTTGAAGTACCTAGGACTCGTCCTCGACGGCCGATGGAACTTCGTTGAGCACTTCCGACGTTTGGCTCCCAAACTGGAATGGACCGGGGCTGCCTTCAGGCGGCTCCTGCCGAACCTTGGGGGGCCAAACGCCTCCTGCCGGAGGCTCTACGTGGGGATTGTGCGGTCCATGGCCCTTTACGGGGCCCCGGTGTGGGCGCGTGGTTTGGTGCGGCTTGCCGTCCACCACCTGAACGCGCCCCAAAGGGTGGTAGCCGTGAGAATGGTTCGCGGCTACCGCACGATCTCCCGCGAGGCGGCGTGCCTCCTTGCCGGATTGCCGCCATGGGATCTGGAGGCGAAGGTCCTCGCGCGCCTGCACGAATGGCGCACGGAGGCACTATGCCGGGGGGAAACCCCGCTGCCGCGGCAAGTTGTCGTGCAGCGGACAGACTTCCGGCGTGATCTCATGGCGACATGGAGAGAGCGACTGTCGCAACCCCGTGCTGGGCACGCCACTATAGCGGCGATAAGACCCCTCTTTGAGGAGTGGCTTGAGAGACGCCACGGCGTCCTCACCTTCCGCCTGACGCAGGTCCTCACCGGACACGGTGTGTTCGGGAGGTTCCTGCACCGAATCGGGCGGGAGGAAACGCCCGGGTGCTCCCACTGCGAGGATCGACCGGAGGACACGGTGGAGCACACCGTGGAGGTGTGCCCTGCTTGGGCGGAGCACCGCCGTGTCCTCGTAGCGGCGATAGGCGGCGGCGACCTCTCGCGTCCGGCCCTGGTCGAAGCCATGATCCGGAGCGAGACGGAATGGGATGCCGTCACCACCTTCTGCGAAGCAGTGATGCTAGCGAAGGAGGTGGCGGAACGGGAGAAGGGGAGAGCAGCAGCTTTCCTTCCCGGCCGCCGCGGGAGACGCCCCGGGCGTCGGGGGCTACGTCGTGGCCCCTGACTGACGAGAAGAGCTGGAAGAAGAGATAGACAAGTTACGCTGACATATTATAGGATTATCAGCGGTCCGAAGAGAGGGGGAGGACACGGTAATCCTCGACTCCAGCAACTTGCTCTATCACCGGGAGGGCGACCATCTGTCCCAAGAAGGTGTCGGATTTATCGTCCACAAGTCTCTCGTTAACAACGTTGTAAAGATTGAGAGTGTGTCGACGAGTGTTGCATACCTTATACTCAGAATCACCAAACTGTATTCGCTAAAGGTCATAGAGGTTTACGCACCAACCTCGGCACATCCCGATAAGGAGGTGGAGGAAATGTATGATGATATCTCTAGAGCCATGCATTCCTCCAAATCCACTATACGGTGTTAATGGGAGACTTCAACGCAAAACTAGGCACAAGAGAGAACGGTGAGGTGAAAGTAGGGAAATTAGAAATAGGGCAACGGAACCCAAGGGGCCAGCAGCTGGATGACTTCATGGAGAAAGAGGGACTCATAATGATGAACTCGTTCTTCCAGAACCGTCCCCACAGGAAGTGGACCTGGTCGAGCCCCGACGGTTCGACAAAAAATGAGATTGAATTCATTATGACGACCAGACGACAACTGTTTAGTGATGTCTCCGTGATCGCGAGGGTGAAAACTGGTAGCCATCACCGAATGGTTAGAGGCACACTGAACCTAAACGTTAAGTTGCAGAGGTCTCGTCTAATGAAGTCAACGCTCCGTCTTCCTCGTGCTCTGTTCCAAAGTCCCGAAACATTTTAGCTCGAGTTACAAAACCGTTTTCAGTGCCTAGAAGACTGCAATGAAGTGGACGATATGAATGACAAGCTCGTGGAAACTGTCCATGCGGTCGGAGCTAAGTTCTGCAAGACCCGCCGCAGAAGAACACAAAAACTCTCCGATCACACTCTGAATCTCATGGCTGTTAGACGTAAGATAGAGCTATATTCTTCAACAGATTTGACAGCATACAGGCATCTGAACAGTCAGATCTCCAAATGCATGCGGGTGGGACTTATGCAACTTCAATACAGCTTGTATTGAAGAAGCGATCAAGCTAAACCAAGGCTCCAAAGTCTTTGCGAGAGATCTGTCTGCCAGAAAGAGTCAACTGTCGAAGCTGAAGACCGAGTGTGGCAGCATCGTTTCCGGGACACCTTAGATTTTGAGGGAGATTGAGAGGTTCTATAGGCATCTGTATACGTCACCGTTGGAGCCACACGCCGAAGATATCCCGGTCATCAGTCTAGGTGAGATTAGAATGGCTCTCCAGCACCTTAAAAACGGCAAGTCCCTGGGCTAGAATGGAATTACAGCGGAGCTTTTAAAAGCGGGTGGAAATCCGGTACTTGAAGTATCTTACAAGGTCGTCACTCCATCTCGTGGGGGGTCACCCTACACTTCGCCTACCGGTACGAGCCGGCCACTCAAGAAAATTTCTTCCCAATCGCTTGTCGATTCTTCGAGCTATATGGCCGGCCCACTGCCACTTCAGCTAACTAATCCGTTGGGCTATGTCGGTTACTCTGGTTCTGTTGCGGATATACTCATTTCTATGTTTATCACGCAGAGAAAACCCGAGCATAGCCCTCTCCATAGCTCGCTGAGCGACCTTAAGCTTCCTCATACGGCTAGTATTGAAGGACCACGTCTCAGATCCGTAAGTCATCACTGGCAAACGCACTGGTTGTCCAGTTTCGTTTTCAGGTTTCGAGGTATGTCTAACGAGAAGATGTGTCGTATGATGTAGTTTCCCGAACGCTGCCCAGCTGAGTTGAATCCGTCGATTGACCTCTCAGTCGAAGTTGGACTTACCTAATCGGACTATTTGTCCCAGGTAAACATACTCGTCAACAACTTTGAGCTTAGTGTTCCCAACAACTACCGGCATAGGTGTGACATGGACGTTAAACATGATTTTTATTTTGTCCATGTTCATCTTAAGACCTATCCGTTGGGAGACACTATTGAGGTCATTGAGCATAGTGCTTAGGTCCTCCAGCGATTCTGCCATAAGGACTATATCGTCGGCAAATCGAAGGTGAGTGATGTACTCGCAATTGATGTTAATAACGCATCCTTTCCAGTCCAGTAGCTTGGAAACGTCTTCAAATGCAGCGGTGAAGAGTTTCGGGGATATAACGTCACCTTGTCTTACACATCTCTGCAGTTGTATAGGTTTCGTACTTTGATTCTGTACTCGGATAGCCATCGTGGCTACCGGCTTGTTCGGGAGGCTGGAAGTCGTCAAGTCTGCATGCGAGACGATTCGTAATGACTCTCAAAAACAGCACGTAGACGCGGCTCAGAAGGGAAATCGGTCTCTAGTTCTTCAAGAGAGCGTTGTCGCCTTTCTTGAAGAACAAGACCACCACATTTCTGCTCCACGCCTCCGGAGCAGTGCCACCATGGAGGACGAAATTAAAGAGCTTCTGAAGGACTTCATGTACTGGTTTTCCACACGCTTTCAAAAGCTCCGCTGTCAGAGCCATTCTAATCTCGCTCAGACAGACTTCCGGGATATCTTCGGAATAGTGTCGGATAAGATTCGCTCTTGGAACGCTACTAACACTTGCGTGTGTCTCCAACGATGACGTGTACAGCTGCTCGTAGAACCTCTCAATCTCACTCAAAATCTCAAGTGCCCCGGAAACGATGCTGCCACATTCGGTCTTCACCTTCGACAGTTAGCTCTTTCTTGCATACAGTTCTCTGGCAAAGACTTTCGAGCCTTAGTTCCGCTCGATCGCTTCTTCAATACAAGCTGTATTAAAGTTGCGTTAGTCCGCCGCATGCATTTGGAGATTCAGTTCTGTCTATTCAGTTGCCTGTATGCTGTCTAATCTGTTGAAGAATATAGCTCTATCTTACGTCTAACAGCCATGAGATTCAGAGTGTGATCGGAGAGTTTTTGTGTTCTTCTTGCAGAACTTAGCTCCGACCGCATGGACAGTTTCTACGAGCTTGTCATTCATATCTTCTACTTCATTGCAGTCTTCTAGGCACTGAAAGCGATTTTGTAGCTCGAGCTGAAAGGTTTCAGGACTTTGGAACAGAGCACGAGGGGGACGGAGCGTTGACTTCATTAGACGAGAGCTCTCCAACTTAACGTTTAGGTTCAGTGTTCCTCTAACCATTCGGTGATCGCCATCAGTTTTCACCTTCGCGATCACGGAGATATCACTGAACAGTTGTCGTCTAGTCGTCATAATGAAGTCAATCTCATTTTTTGTTGAACCGTCGGGGCTCGACCAGGTCCACTTCCTGTGGGACCGCTTCTGGAAGAAAGGGTTCATCATAAAGAGTCCCACTTTCTCCATGAAGTCGGCCAGCTGCTGGCTCTTCGGGTTCCGTTGCCCTATTCCAAATTTCCCTACTTTCAGCTCACCGTTCTCTCTTGTGCCTAGTTTTGCATTGAAGTCTCCCATTAACACCGTATATTGGGATTTGGAGGAATGCATGGCTCTAGAGATATCATCATACATTTCCTCCACCTCCTCATCGGGGTGTGCCGAGGTTGGTGCGTAAACCTGTATGACCTTCAGCGAATACCGTTTGGTGATTCTGAGTATAAGGTACGCAACCCTCGTCGACACACTCTCAATCTTTACAACGTTGTTAACGAGAGACTTGTGGACGATAAATCCGACACCTCCTTGGGACAGATGGTCGCCCGGTGATAGAGCATGTTGCCGGATTCGAAGATTACCGTGTCCTCCCCCTCTCTTCGGACTTCGGATAATCCTATAATATGCCAGCGCAACTTGTCTATCTCTTCTTCCAGCTCCACGATCTTCTTGTCAGTCCTCAGGTTGCGTTCGTTGTACGTTGCCAGGTCGAGTCGTCTAAGATGGCAACCGAACCTCCACCGGAAATTCTTAGCACCCCCTCTTCTCATGTGGTCCCACATAAATTCGATCAAGGTCTGACCAATAGTTTTTGATTTATCTTTAATAATTTTATTGAAGTCGGTTGTACAAAATTTTTAATTTATAATTATATACTCCATAATATATTCTATATTCCATCCAAGATGCTTTACTCAAACCAACAAGTAAAAAAACTGAGCGCTGCGCACATTTCCAGTGACCAAGCCAATACCGTGCTAAACTTATTGTTAGAATGTAAGAACATGCAGTCACGTACACATATGCATCTAAAATTACATAAAAATGTCAGTTTGGTTTTATGTGCATATCTCTGCAACCAGCAGTGCTGATAAAGAAAAAAAGGAATATCATGTGTGTGTGTGTGTGTGTGTCTGTGAGTACGTGTCAAAACTTTGAGCATAGTTTCGGCATCACTTGAAATGTAGCGCTCCGTCTATCTTTTACTGCTGGTGTTAGATGCAATACTTGTAAGTTATTAATATTTGCAGCTATTCCCTTGCCTTCCTTTTTAAAATTTGATTTGAATATCAAACATTAAATTGTTACTAGAAACCATAATAATTCGTTTATATTAGACTTCGCTAATTTCGAAAGCGGATACGCGGTTTTAAATTTCAATATCTTCATAAATAAGTGTTCTTGAATTTTCTTTCTGTTTACTGTCTTCTGACCGTTGGATGAACGTAATTGTTAAATGTTCGTGGAAGTTTAAGACATTAACAAATTTACTTGAACGGGACTAACTTGCATAATTCATTTAAGAACAATGCGCGTCTTGTCAGATTTTAGATTTAACTTTAGATTTCTATGTAGTAGAGCCATGTAGCATAATATGAATAAGTGTGGTTGCATCACAAATAAGTCAGGATGATGGGGAATTAAGTATGGTGCCCCTTAATTTAAACTCTTTTTTACTAGTAACGAGGCAATCCTTAAACTTTTTTTAACCAATTCTAAAATAATCAAATTGGTCTGTTAACAAAAAGTAAAGGCCACATATAAGCTTCAGAAGTCGGTGCATATACAAAGAGTATGTTGTACTCTTCGTTCGTCTCTTCGTGTTAAACCCCGACTTGTGATCAAAATGGTAAAACAAAAACTAAAACAACTACTAAACTAAACTAATGTAGATTGGCCTTAGATAGCCTTGTTACCCTTAAGGACTAAGATGAGATACCTCTTTTACCAGTTGCACCAGTAAAAAGGATCTCTACATATCTGCACCCACCACACGATACACAGCAGCATGCTATTTTATGCTCATATTCTGCGAGAGCGTGGTCTTTTTCTGTTAGAGCCAACCTATTCGTAATACTACCATTATAGCTGCAGCATGGCTCTACCACGTATAAAAACTAATCAGATTGCAATGAATCTAAACTGACTAAAATATTATTGTATTGCTATAATAGTTAAATTTCAACAAGGGCACGTTGTTTTTATAAATACAGTCGCATAAATTGTTTGTTTCTCAAAAGTCGTCATTTTGTAGTATTTTTATAGTGTTTTATTCGTAGAAACCTTTGTGAAACGGCCGTAAGCCTTTCCGTTTCCTTTATATTCTTATATTTATTTTTTCTTCAAACAAAAGAAAGTACTTGCTTACGACTGTTTTCAAGGTCTTTTGTCAAGTCTTTCGGCACAAGTCCCAACTTACACTATCTACCTACAGTCTAACATTACATTATGTTACAATAAGTTAAGGCCTTAACAGTGGTTGAAATGCCTAAATCTTGGATATTTAAGTAAAAAAATCTCAATAACTGTTCATTTAATCCACAAAGAAAAAATACTGGGTAACAGAACAGGATTTGGTAAATGTTTTTAATTGAACAAAATTGTATTTTTGTCAACCCCTTATTAGAAAAAAAATCCCCAAAGAGTACCTATCTTTGTCATATTTTGCAAAATTTCTCCAAAACGGTACAAGCTTTTTAAATAGTTCTTACACTAAAAAAAAGGCCTTAAAAATATTAATATTTTTGAGAGTTTTATTTTTATTCCCCGTTTTATAAGAGAAAATATCATTTTTTCCCTGAAATTGAATATATTTACGCGAGTGCGCATGCTCTGTCGCACTGTCAGCCTGTCACAGTCCGTTTTCGGACATCGTCGAGGCTGGACCGCGCTTCGGTGTCGGGGCGACTTTATTCAATTATATATTAGTTTTTTAAAAGTTTATACTCAATTATAAATATTTTTTATGACTAGAAATACTTAACTTAGTTAATATCTGTACACTTGTAACTGTAAATATTATTTTCTAAATAAATTTATTTTTAAAGTGCCCAAAGAAGAAGAAATTTTCGCGGCGACGTTGATTAGTGAAATTGAAAAATGCATTTTTATATAATTTAGATGTGGAACGACCAACATGCTCTCGTTATTAAGATTTCGATAGTTTTTAATACCTATGTAATTTTATTGTTGCATATTTTTATTAATTAGTTGATACTGAATTTTATAATTATGTATTACAATAAAACGCTGTTTTTATGAGTATGACTTTATAAAATATTATTCGAGGGGAATATAGATACAGATACTTACATTTAGGTACACTGTTATCAAATTAAATCAAACAATTTAAATAAATAAAAAAATGGTGTTTCCCTAAGTATAAATAACTATATAAAGACATTCTTGGGTTTTGGTTTTTTTTTTTATGTTAGACAAACTATCATCTAAAAAATGTAAAAATTTTAAATTGGAGAGGGGTTTCTCTACGTAATTAAGTTAGAAATGAAGATATTCGCAGTAGAACCAGAGTAACTGACATAGACCAACGGAATATTACAGTGAAATAGCAATGGGATGGCTA